>SMLS01071141.1:0-26737 GCA_004785975.1 Popillia japonica | reverse complement strand
ATCTTGGATAACCTCTGCTGTTCGTTTGGTTGGTGGACCGCTACCTGGTTTTCGGGATACACTACCCGTTTCTCTAAATGTACGAATAACCTTCTGTATTTTAGTCAACAGTGTATGGTAGTCTGCTGGAAAATATGGATATCTATCATGAAACGCTTGCATACACGAAGGAATAGAATATGACCACTGTCCATCATTAATCACTCCATTTCTAAAATAACTCTCCACAATAAAAACTTTATGTTCCTGTTCGAACATTACTTATTAAACGCACAAAAGGATAATCAGAAATATCTTAAATAAATTTATAGATCTGTCAAATTAAGTGACATATATTCAACTGTAATTCTTTAATTAACTTAAAGTCTGTGCTACCAAATGTGAATTTCTGTCCAAGGCATACTTAAGTCATTTTTTAAATGATCTCATGGTATAAAGTATCTCTGCGATTCAACAAAAATTTAAGAGTAAAAGCTCCCGTCAAAAGTTTAAATAAGAATGGATGAATGAGTACCTATACTAAAAAATGTTTATAATGAGGGTTTCCGGGTGTTGACCGTGTCATGGTTAGTAAAATATATACAGTACAAAATAAAAATAAAATGCACAAGATATACAATAAATTCAACGTTTCGTCACTAATGTAAGCGGCTTCTTCAGGAGCAAAGAGGTTAACTGGGTGGGTACCAGAAGGTCACGGCAACTCGACGTGTAAACCACGCTAGAGGCTCTAGCGTGGCCCGGAAACCCTCATTATAGAGACTCGGGCCGTGGAAGCCTTCGATATCATTTAAAAAATGTTTGTCATTTAAAAACTGTAACAAAAATTATAATTATAATATATAGGTATATATTATTATATATATTAAATACCAGTTTCGTTTTTGACTAATATACATTAGACTTTCTACTACTAATGCTATTGAGTAGTACTCCAAATTATAGCGTTCAGCTTTGAGGAATGCTAAACTTTAATAATCCCTGTTTGTAAATGGTCATGCATAAACCAAGTAGGTACTACAAGTTTTGTAGATTTCTTTATTACATACTTTAGAAAAAACCTGTGAATTCGCAGGGTATATGCTTCACATCGTGTTATTAATAACTTCGTTTTAAATTGGATAAGTTTGACTTTGGACAAAAGGAAAGAGATAGGTTTAGAAAAGCACTACCGCATCTGTTATTTCTATTTCCGAACGTTATACTATGCATATCCTATTTAAGTTGATATGAGGTTAACTTTAAAGTCATAAAGACAAACTCTGCTTTGTGTTGCAAATATTTCCTGAAGCTGTGACTATTGTTTAAACTTCAAACTGTTCAGATCGCTGAAGTTATAACAACGCTACCCTATTTTCAAGTAATTAAAAAATAAATCTGAACGAGTGGTTGTGCTCGTCACGTCTGAGATACACCCGTAATTGTCTTTTTCATCCTCGATTATTTAATTCAATTTTAACGGACCTTTAAATTTCGCATACTTTTCAGCTCACTTCGCTATTCCCTTCCTTTGACATCCTAATTACTTTGTAACAAGTAAACTTTTTCAAATTAAACTCTGCTCAAAGCAAAAATTTTTCAAATGCTTTCTGCCTAAAGCCAGAGAAGCCATCCGACTGGGAGTTCCTTTTAAGAAACAAGACCATTATACTTGACAGGGCAATTTTTCTGCTTCATACTTATGAGTTTTCCTCAGGGAAGCGTGTAGCTGATTATAATAAAAAATTACGTGCCCGTGAAATTTATGAGATTGTTATTTATATCGTTGCTGTAAAGATGTCGTTCCAATATGCTACCACTATGAATAATTTCTGTGTAAACTGAGGTTTGCGTACAAAATTTATAAACTTTTACCGACAATTTTGTAAGTAACGCATTACAGTGTTAGTAAATCAAAAATTGTGAAGAGATATTCTTATAATAACTACCTGGCATAAGCTATGTTTTTCTTTCAACGTTTTGTATTTTCAAATACATACACATACAGCTTTTTACACACTGCGATGATATTTTAATATTAACAATATTATATTCTTTATGATTAGTTTAGATGTACGTTCTGTGGAGAGTAAGCACTTGTCATAACTTTTCTCACTATTCTCACTACAAATTTTAAATTTCTAATTGACACATTGTGAAAGATTTGGTGAACATGTAAATATCAATTATATGTAGAGTTTCTGTATGTGGCAGAACGAGATCCATAGGCATTCATCGCCTAAAGTTCTGTTTATTAAATGACCTGTCAGTTATTTCACAAGAAAATAATAAATGTTTATATAATGCCAGCAATTCTATTTTAATCGATAACATTATTATATTAGCGAGTTAATTAAACGTTCTGCAAGGTCCGATGATTCTGAGGAAGCTTATCTTTATGTCTTAATTTTTTCGACCACGAAATCTCTGAAAATGCTTTTTTGCGTACTAATGGAGACCTAACCGAGAACCGCAGTGGATAGGCTTACTCGGAATTAATGACATTATTTTTTCAACTTAAGGCTGTCAGACGCAATTTATTTTAAAGATAGGAATTCAGAATCAGAGTTCCGGCTATTCATGCGGTATCAACGTTGGCACGCTTTGTTACGATCGCGTTCTCTCGCTTGAGCACCAATTTGAAATCATATTCAAAGGATGCAGAAAAACGATACGCTTAGTATAAATCTTCTTACTGATTATAGAAATGGGAATATAAACCTTAGATATTAATTATAAGTTTCAATTTTCTATCGAAACAATTTTTATTTCCAATATATTCGATTACCGTATAAAAGATAATAAATTACCAATCTGTCTTATTAGATTTCATAACTTATAACTACAAAGTTAATTATACGAACTGCTTTATATTGCTTGTTCTTTGGTCGATTAATATTAATCTAGAATCTAGCACGATAAGCTAGCTACTTGGCAAAGTTTCAAACTGTAAAGTATTGTAACTTTTAACTGGATTCTAAATGAAATAATTTGGTATTTGATTTAACCCTTGAGTTTCATTTCCAATATTACCAATTATAGTCTTAATGTTATTAGACGGTTATTTAAATAATCATAAAATGAAAAGTTAAGTGAATTAAGTGAATGATGCTCGCTAGATGTTCTTACGTATTTACCTTTATACTAGTGTCCTTCATCAGTAACGATTTGTATCAGAAACGTTTTTACACTCTCCTTCTTGCACTGTACGACATATCTATGTCAGTAAAATGATCTTGATGATATTACAGACACTTCTACAAATGTCAGGTGAACCACCGTCACTTTTCGATAATAACCCAAATCACTAGTGGTGGTATGAGCAAAAAAAAACTATATCTAAAGTGCCTCTAGAAATGAGGAATTCTACTCCTTTTTTGCTATCACTCTTATAGCATTATAGGATAGGACCACACGGATTGGCTTGGTATACGCCCTATCCTCCTGAAGTCGAGGAAACCTAGAACACCATCTTAAAACTCAATACTAAGCTCATGAAATGGTACATCGATAGTTCTAAAACGCAGAGAAAATGGAGGAGTAGTACTAATTCCGGGTATATCTCGGGTAACTGGGATTGCTTCGTTATTCTGCATGTGGCGTTGGTAGCGATTTCATTTTAGATTTGCAGAATAGGGTTCTTTTGTATCTTCTTGAATATTTTAAGTATGACATTTTGATGCTGCGGGTCTGGGGGTGGCAGAAAACTTAGAAGTGGCAGGCATTGGATCGGAGTGGATTTTATTGTGCCAGATATTAGTCGCATTGTCGCATTTAATTGTATGTCAAGAGTTTTGTGCGAGCACTGTTCAGCCACACTTGAGCACAATGTTAGCATAGCAGTGTAGGAGCATTTCAGGACCATGCTAGTTTTTAATTTGGCTGCTGTAATTTAAAGATGTTGTTTAAAAGATAGTGTTCTATCTATAATCACTCCCAGGTATTTTTGGGGATACTATTGTGCCACAGCACGTGGTTGTCATCATAGAAGCTTATAGGCTGTTTATCGGCCATTTTCGTAATTAGATTGAAGCAGCACACTTCTGTTTTGTTCGGATTCGGCTTAAATCGCTACGACCTAAAGAGCTCCTCCAGTCTTGCAAGGTCATCTGCGAATATGAGCTCGATATTTTCCAACGGCCTGTCCCGGCAATTGCTCAGACATCTGGGTATCCAAATTTTTGACTCTGGGTAGATGGCATATTTCATATGTATAGGTTAAATTGAGTTAACATCTAGCAAAACTAGTTCATTGGTTTTTAAAAGTATTTATATTGGTTTTTAAAAGTATTTATATTGGTTTTTAAATAAAGGTAGTTTCAATTTATGCACGTTGGAACACTAATGAAATGAGAGAGAGAAGGTTTAAGGCGCTCGTACGTAGAAAGAATGAGATGCAGTATGACGCGGTCTTTGTATTTGTGAAAAGGTTGATATTGGCGGTAAAACATCGATAAACACCACGTACTACCTACCTACATATTTCGTTTGATTTTGTATAAAATTATTGCTAATTGTAGTACAAGCAATTTACTTAAAGTTACTATAAAATATAGTAAATTGAAGTATAATAGGTACTTAATTTCCAGGAATAAATTTATTGTTAAATTTAGTATGCTATGTTGCTGTCCTATATATAGCAATAAATTATACTAAAATGCAGTATAATTATACTTATAAATACTATAAATTTTTCTCCGTGTACAAGATGGTCCATGCCATCGTACCCTTACATCTTGGGTTTCGTCTATAGAAGATGTCCTTTGTTGTAAGAATAGGCTTTTTTATTCTTAGTTATTCTTCTTCTGAAGCTTAACCTTCTACTGGCGTGGTGAAATTTTTATACCTAGCTGGCGTCGTGGTGCCTATACGACCCCACAAATTTTTACATCTGTGTGTGTGTGTACGTGTGCATATCTAACTTTGCAAATAAATTACGATTTGATAACTCTTCTAAAATCAGTTGTGACGAATATGACTTTTATATATTATGAATTCTTACGAAAAACGCAATAAATATTCCAATAAGTAAAAACATGTCAAATACACAAACATTCCTTTATTCATAAAAAAACAGTGTAACAGATAGTGAACACGTTGTACCTTATGTTATTTCAAAATATAAAGTTTATCCTACAAAAAGAGTGTAAAACTCTTAAAAACATACTAATTTAAAAAAAATTGCAAAGAGCAAAGTTGCTATTCTGCGCATTGTCTACATATACTAGCAATACTTATCGCTGTAACTGATTTCTGTCTACGCCTGTCGCAAGCTAAGTACCTTATTTGAAGGTAGATGGAGCCACATGCTGATACTATGACAATACTAGATAATAGAGCGCTAATATTATCTGCTGGGGTCTCAGCGACCCCACAACGCCAGTAGAAGGTTAATTGATCTAGAGTTCTACCCGGTTTCCGATGAATTTGCCAAGCATTTTGGACACACATATCTATACAATAAGTAATTAAAGGAAAATACCATTTCTATCCCCTTATCGAACATTGCTAGAGGCTTAAATTTTGATCACACCTATCAACTGCTCCCATGTAAGCGTTATATATATTTATAAGATGTGGTTGCTGCATCTGTAATAGAACAATTATTGTAGAATATGGTACGTATTATACATGTACGTTTGATACCTAAATGTGTTTCTTCTCGTTTTGGGAATATTTTTTTATCATATGAATCGGTTCAACGACAGCTAAATTTGACGTGAGAGATACCATGAGATCATTTAAAAAATGACTTAAGTATGCCTTGGATAGAAATTCACATTTGGTATCACTGACTTTATGTTAATTAAAGAATTACAGTAGAATATATGTCACTTAATTTGACAGATCTATAAAATTATTTAAGATATTTCTGATTATCCTTTTGTACGTTCCATAAATAATGTTCGAACAGGAACATAGAATTTTTATTGTGAAGAGTTATTTTAGAAATGGAGTGATTAATGATGGACAGTGGTCATATTCTATTCCTTAGTGTATGCAAGAGTTTCGTGATAGATATCCATATTTTCCAGCAGACTACCATACACTGTTGACTAAAATACAGAAGGTTATTCGTACGTTTAGAGAAACGGGTAGTGTATCCCGAAAACGAGGTAGCGGTCCACCAACCAAACGAACAGCAGAGGTTATCCAAGATGTTGAACAGCACATGCAACAGTCTCCTAGAAAACCTATTCGGAGACTTGCCCAGAAAGTTGAATTATCTTCCGGTACTTGCCAGAAAATTCAAAAAAATCTTAAAAAAGATTTGCATATGTTCCCCTACAAAATAACTGGAGTGCATCAACTCCTTTCTCGAGATTCTGGTTCCCGAATTACCTACTGTCAATGGTTTTTAAATAACTTTAATAACGATATTCTGGATAGGTCCTTTTTCTCAGATGAAGCGTGGTTTCACCTATCTGGGTATCTTAATAAACAAAATATGCGGATATGAGCTACCATTAACCCTAATGAGTTTATTCAAACTCCTTTGCACTCTCAAAAGGTTAGGATATGAATAGCAGTATCACGGAGACGCATTGTTGGCCCTATATTTTTTCAAGATACAATAAACGCAGAACGTCATCGACATAATTTGTTACAACCTTTTATCGAACAGCTGCATGATGACGAACTTTTGCACGGGTACTTCCAGCAGGATAATGCTACCGCACACACTTCTCATGAAACGATAGCATATTTGAGTGAATTTTTTGATATAGAATTGTAAATTTTCCTGCAAGATCTCCAGATTTAACCATTATGGATTATTTCATTTTCCCATATCTGAAAAATGGAGTATTTAAAAACCCAGTTCATACGTTAGAGGAACTTATGAATGCAATTACCAATATGTGCAACTCAATCACTCCTTTAATGCTCCAAAGTGCATTTGCAAATATGACGCGTAGAGTTAATTGCTGTATACAAGCTGCAGGATCGCATTTTGAGCACTTATTGTAATTGGTTAACAGTGTAATTTTCAGTTTTTGAATAAATATCCTTTCTAGTTTGATTTTCTTAAAAATTCAATTATGTTTTTGATGTCTACATAAAATTAACCTCCTTTTGATAATATCAAACAACTGTCAGTGTTGTTCTGACAGCAGTATTTTAAAATCAGTGCTACCAAATGTGAACTTCTATCCAAGGCATACTTAAGTCATTTTTTAAATGATCTCATGGTATAATGTTATTATCGTTCCATTTCATAACGATTATATCTTTATTTTGTATCTGTATCTGTCTTTCTTCATCCACTTAGAATCGCGTAGTGGTTTTCCAGTTATTCTATTTTCCCTGATCGTATCACTGCAAAAAAACATTTTTCTGTTAAAATTTCAATTAGAGTGATCGTTGTAAAGAAATTATTAAAGACTAAATGAATTCTATGATTGGGCTACTTTGAACGTAGGACATCGGAATACGCAAGAACTGTAGTGGCGCCAACACCATAATCTGCGTAAGTAGGATCAATATTAGTTGCCACGCCTTGATATGCCTCAAACCAGTTTATATAGCCCAACTTTGTTGTTCTGACCCATCATTTATAGGTTTCTCCTGGATGAATTGCTTGCATTCATGGCAACCAAAATAAAGCATCATTGCTTCGTCAACTGAGTTATTTTCCTCGAGAAGGGCGTTCTATAAAAATTTTGTGTACGAATATCTAATAAGAGGTCGTACTTTTGAAAATTTATGATTTACGTGAATATATGCTAATATTATATACTCAATTTTATCTCTATTTATTGCATTGGACACTAATTCGTTATGTGCGTCAATATCGCGTAGCCAATACATTCTACGTCGGGACATGCCGCTGTAACCAGTCAGAATAAGTACACCAATCAAACATTTCATTTCCGCATCACTAATTTCCATAGTTTATTTTTCTTTTTGCTGTGCCTATCGATTACTTTCGGTGATTAAAATGGTTTAACAATGCATCGTCAACAAACGAAAAGAAAATTTTGTAAGGAGTTTTTAATATTTCTGGGTGCTCAAAATTTTCATAAAAAAAGCGGGTTGATAAACTATGTCTTCTTGTACCCATTGTTATGTCGTCTTGTTTTTTATTGTGCGTTTAAGAGCTTCTTTTTTTTATTTATAGATGTCAAAATTTCTGACAAGGGATGCCGTCATCTTACTTCCGCAGGCGCCTGTAGTTGAGACCTTGGCAAATTGCTTACGGAAAGACAGTTTTCATCGCCGGAATATTCATCAGTTAGTTCATCACAGGCATTTATGGGGGGGACCAAGAAGATTTCTTCTGTTTGTTGTGTTTGTTCCTCGACATCTTTAAGCATTGCAGGTCGTTTAGTGAAATAAACAATTAAAACAAACAAAATAAATATCAACCAAAAGTTTATCCTACACTCTTTCAATGACAATTGCCATCAAGCAACACTATATTATTAATATCATCGAGCGTTCTGACTAGAATATGACAAATTGTTCAATCACATAAAACTGACCAACTAAAAACTGTTTCGCAGTGGTAGGAAAAGTATAAGAAATTTTTATGCTACGAACGGTCGTAAATTTAGAAAATATTCAGTTTTTATCTTGAATTTTTCGAATGTCTATTTTTCGCTGCCGCAACATCGCTCATGTACAGTTCTCGTGATTTCCCCAGACTGAAATCTTCTGTGTATTCAGCAACCGATTTTTGCCCAATAAGAACAATGCGATTATAGCGCGAAAACCCTTGTGAACGCGAAACACGTTTTCTCATAAAAACTTCTAAATTTATGAACGGAATGTGAAATATCGCTGTTATTCTCAAACGGTTGGTATAGTTGCAATTTTCGTTCTAATTCTTTTCATTTGGCTCTTCCATTCACTAAACAAATAGATTGTTAGTTTATTAATTTCTAAGGGAAATAAATTATACTTATTTGATCGGGTACAATAGATGGTTAGGTGCTAAACGTTGCGTGCTCGAGATAATAACGAAAACAAAATTTTATCGCTAAAACTGTAGAAGGGATGTAAAATAACAAACACCTCTTCTAGAAACTGCTTACGATAAAGATATGGTAATTATATTTTATTGTTATTTATAATTTTTATATCTTATATGCATTACTATTATATTGCGTAATACTTTATACTATTCGTGAGATATGCAGATTGTAGTTCTTCTGGCATTAGAGCTTTTCTACTATTTTCTTTAGTTAAATAGGCTATTTCATTTGTAGATGATACCAATGCTTTATAATATATATATATAAATACTTTATAATGTAACAGTAACAGGAGTGTATTTGTCCAACAGCATTATACAATTCCCTTAAAAGGACATACAGAAAGAAAAAGAGTATACAAAAAACAGTAAGTACAAAAAAATATATTCAGTGCTACAATATATACATACCTATATTAAAACAAAAAAGTAAAATGATGTAAAAGTAATACTGTATAAACTAAATATGACTGAAATTTAAAAATAACAACGTCTATGGAATAACAAAAAAAACTAAAAATTAAGTGAATTGTAAATATTTTTGATAGTGGAACCAGAAACAAAAAGAAAAACAAAAAAGAGCTACCTAATGAAATGGGCGTGGAAATAAATTATTGGGATTCCTGCACATGTGTGTGATTGGGGCCTTACACATAATATTCGTTCGAGTTCTTGGAACATAAAACGCATCAACAGATCTCATGTTATATTGAAAAATGTTAATCCTAATAAAAGAGAGTAATGCTGCTGAGTCAATTTCGTTGTTAATTAATTTTAGTAAAAATCTTCCGCTAGCTTCCTGTTTTCGCTGAGATAAGGAGCGAAAATTATTCCTATTGAATAACTGAGCATAGTCTGTACCGCGAAGAAGGTATGTATCATGAATCTTGTAACACAAATATATAATAAAGCGCTTTTGAACCCTCTCCAAAAGTAGTTCTTAAAAATGGTAATGAAGATACCACACAACTGATCCATAGTCCAGCCTGGATTGAACAAGAGAATAAAAAAGAACCTTCGGGGCAGTCAGATTAAGTGCTTGCAAAATCTGATGAGAAAAAACAAAATTCTAGATGGCAAGGAGGATAGTTGAGTTATATGCTCAGCGAAAGACAAATTGCAGTCGAAAAGTACGTCGAGATCCCTGAATTTGGAGACTCTAGGGGCAGGAGTTTGCGACACACTGTAGTGAAATAACAGGGTTGTTAACTCTGGAATATGAGACTATAGCATTAGCATTAGCTTTACAGAAATTAATATACATTTATCGTCTACTTGCAGGTAGATGGTATTCAATGAATCTTTGCAAAACTGTCTGACTATGAAAAGTAAACGGCAAGACCATATTTGTTCTAGAAGAAAGAGAGATTAACTGACGACGACCCGTCAGTTACCACTGAATTATCACATTTGCTAGTATCTAACTGAATAATAATTATTAATAAATATGATGAAAAATGAGTTGCTGGAATCATAATCTGTATGTTCTGCACATAAAGCTTTTATTAAAATTATTGCAAGCATTTGATATCACCAAATATTTGATAACAAATACTGACCACAACTAGCACAACTACGTAATTAATAATTTCTTATAACAAAGTACATATGTCACTATATTTACAAAGGAAATTTATTCGTCAATATATCAAAACTGCTTGAGCTAAATATTTCCTTGAATCATTAATTTTTTTCCTTTCCGTTTACTTTAATATTTTATAATCCACTTAAGAACTTTAAATTTAGCCAACTATAATTAGAAGCAGATTTTATTTATTTGTTTCAATAGGTTCTTTCCTAAGAACTCTCAACAAATTTTACGCTGTACTTTAAAACGAAAACGGGCGAGAGAAATTTGGCACGAAACGAGGGTAAGATAGATCTGAATAAACAAAGATCAGGAATCTTTTAACACTTGCTGGACAACGTCTCATCTAGAAATCTCTCAATTTTGCAAATCTACGGTAGTTATGAGCCTTTTGAATCGTAGGCACTGTATTTTGCTGTATATTATTAATTATTTCATGTCATGTACTTTGCCGCAATGGATTTACGTAATATGGAATATCAAAGAGAATTGAAAAACGAAGACAAATATATACAACCAATGGTTTATGGGAGAAACATTTTCACCAATGTTGTATTCATTTAACTGATGTAGCATTAAAAGTTATTAGTACTAAGAATAATAATGTTTGTTGGTTTTGTAGAGCATGCGGTATTTTTTTTTTACTACAAAAAGCATTTACAAATTTCAAAAATTTCCAATTATCGTTAAAAATAAAAAATCGAAAAAGAAGATTTTATATAGTGATGTTGTTGTATTGTAAGTTAATGTAAGAATGAGTTGAGCTAAAAATTATAGCATCAATTAACCTAAAAAACGACGTGAACATACGGAACAGTAGTGTAGTGGAAAAGGATAGTAGTGCCTCTGCGGTTAAGCTGGTAACCACCGTCCAAAGAAAAGCACTGCTGCGAATCACTGGAGCAATGACCAGTACAGTAACCACTTACATGGAGACCATTGTGACATACCTTATGTTTATCAACTCATTCCATCTTTGCGATTTTATTCAAAATTTTTATAATTTTTTGCTGTTAGAATTCTTAATATTGTATAATTTTGCCCAGTTGACTATTTGATGATAGTGGATGTTATCCCTTTGTGATCTGACGTATGTACCTACTACGAGCACACTGCCGAGTAAAGTCAATTCAACTTGCAGACAAGTCTTGGATTCTCGTAGCCTGAGTGATCTTTCAAGTCAAAATTAAGTAAGGTCTTTAATATGTCACGAGAGTCTTCATTATTAGCATTTGTATAGTAGAATCTTCTAAAATCGTAGGTACATTTGCAAATCACTAACAAAAATAATGCTATACCACTTCATTTATTTTTTTTATTTGAAAGCAGATTTAAAAGTTCATTTAGTTTAGCAAGTTTTTCTCTCCTCGGGCGTATGTATGTAGTACAAGATGTACAAAAAAACCGTAGATCTTTACAGTTCATAATTTGTAATAATAATATTCTTACAATACTCCGAACGGGATTAAGCGATGGACTACTGAAGTTTATTGCCTTTAATGTTGGCGATACTAACATAAAAAGTATGGAATTCTTTTTGCTGTCATCTAGCTAGAAAACGGTTTATTAACTTGCCAAGTAAGTTTTTCAGGTAGTATTTAATGTTGTGATTAATTTTCTTTATTGTAAATGTATTGTAAAGATTGTACTAGTGCACTTGTTGCAACCGCAACGGGAGAATCAATTCTATATCGATAACAACAGTCTGTTGATATTGCACTCGCACTCTGCATAGAATTTGATTTTTGCCCTCGATCGTTGGCTCAGGGAATTTAATGTATCGCTGAACTGCGATGAATGATATGCCCACTTCTGCTCCTATGCCCACCTTTTATTTTTAACTTTAGCTATCGTTCACTCACAGGCGTTCACATGGTATATTAATTTAACTTATTTTTATGTGAAGGAAATGACCTGTTTTCAATAACAGTAGCATTGTGACGTTTGAACTATACGTTATATATCGATTTACACCACCCGGAATTATGATGATTTATTAGACGCAGTATCGTTTACTACAGTATCAAACAATTCTTATAGAGAATTGCTGTAAGGGGTGCTTCATCACTGCTCTACAGTATAATAAATAAATCATGAGCTCTATGCGAACAACAACTAAACATGACAAAACTTATATTGTACACATATTTCATTGTGTATAAAGTCTCATGTTAATATTCTAGGGAATGTAGATAAATATTATAAATGCATCTCACTTTGACTTGTCTTGCAACTACATATTTCAATTTCAAGTTTAAATTAACATTTAAAATTAGAGATTCCGTCATGCGCTTCATATTTATCTCATGGAATTTATGTAGTATATAGTACTGAGCTGGGGTGGTAACTTCGAAGTGTTTGATGTAACTTGTCTTCCTTTCTTCCGACGCCGATTTTTCTACTTGAATATTTAGTTTGAGTTTTGTATTTAAATTTGTAGAAGTAATATTTTTATTGCAGCGACAAAGTTTGTACTTATCGCTTATCTAAGTCTACTAACGACATCAAACAAAAATGCTTGGGTGATATGAGACAGACTATAACAATGTGTCACGAAGATCAAATCGAATAGAATATTACCAATACATATTTTCGTGCTTATTTTGCGGAAAAGTGATCCTTTATGGTAAGAGCATGAATAGGTATACTGATTATAAATTATGCTTCACTTTTGAGATCTGACTCAATTATATGAAACTATTGCTGTCATACTGTTTATCAAGGATACACAGTTCTAGTGTTTCTATGAATTGTATACCTTGAACTTCTGCATCTTCATCTTCTAATACCGTAATTTATAGATATAACACAAATCAAGATTTTTAAGGATCGTATTTACAATAAAGCAAAGCTGCAATTTTTTCCACTTTTAAATATAAAATACATTAGTCTAAATTGCCACCTTACCTCGCTTAAAAAAATATCGAAAAGTTGAAAAACCTACACAAAAACTAAATGTGGCAATTTCGTTTTATATACCGAGCCTTCTATGCTATCTCGTTAAGTCAGGAAAACAACGGAACAGCGCTCTCCGAGGCGAATTAAAAACTCGTCTCCGATAAGAAAATAGGAAAATCACGTACAGTTCTGATACGATCGCTAACAAAAATGTTTTCGCCTTTCTCGTACGCATCTTCACTTCATTTTGAATGTAGGTTCCGGCCTAATTTAGCCCGATTTCTGGATCCCTATCCTGCAAAAAACGAAGTATTCGCGCGCTTCGCTTATTTGCATGAGATTATCGGGACAACGGATTCTATCTCAGCTATGAGTTAAACTGAGAAAAAGCCAGAGTTTCTAGTTTAGATTTATGAAGTGGCTATAAAGTTTATCTGCAAACATATACGTATATAACTATATAGAAGTATGTATATATATACCAATATTTAAATATAATTAAACACTTTGGAAATTGATTTAATTTAAATTAAATATTGATTTTTATTACCAAACATTTAAGCTAAAACAATGGTCATAATTGGCGACTAGTGTCTGTGTAATTCTGGCACGTGCTTATAGCAGCTTGGAATTAGGTATGGAACAGATACATACATCATCCTCGTGTCGTTCCAATCGCTGCAGAATGAAGGGTCATGGTTTTTACTAAGTGGTGCGGGCCATCTTGCTAGATAATTTCAATTGATCGTCCTATCAATATACATACAGTGCTGGCGAATAGTAACGAATAAATTCGTTCGGAAGATCATGTTCCTCAATTGGATATAAATTTATTAGTTTGGGAATAAGGTCGCTTGGAAGAAACTACAAATATCTTTAACCAGTTAGGTTCGCGTCAAAAAAATAAAGACCCAGAATTCTTTCTTCGACTATGGCGCACCACACATTCACTTTCTGAGGATGTTGAGTGCCATACTCCATCACCCATCGGGGATTCTCGGTAGCCTAATAACGATAGATTTGCTTATTGACATGGTCGTTCAAAGCAAACGTTGCATCGTTCGTCGAAAAAAATACGTTTCGTACGAAATTATTACTATTAGTGCATAGCTGTTGTATGTATTTGCTCGCAGACTTGAATTCGTCAATCAAAGTCGTTTTCAGATAGCTCATGAACAAAACATACCTTACAAGAATGCTTTGCTTTAAGAATACTTTGCGTTGTTCACAATTTTGTGAACTGTTGACGTTGCCATATTGAAATCAGAAACCACTTGAAAGTGTTGAATGGTGATTTTCTTGTATTGCCAACAAAACGTTAAGTTGATCTTCTTCTGATTTTCAGGGTCTACCACATTTAGTTAAATCTGAACATGTCCAAAATTGCGATATTTAGACTCAATATTGCTTATCCTGCTTTGGTTAATGGGACGCTGACCAGGATGAGTTTCATTCAACTACTTCTTGTTTAGTGCGCATCCTTGTCCTCGTTTCAAATAAAATGATAAAGTTACTACTCAATAAACAGTTCAAACATACTGCTTTTGCCAAACGAAAGATGTGAAATATATAAGAAATACAAAAAAAAACGAAACCTGTACGATTTCAAGTTTTTATCTGACAATAATAAAAAACATTCTCGGTCGCTAAGACAACATAATTTCTGACGATGTGTACGTAGAATGACACGCTCTTTCAATTGGCATGGAGGAAATTAGGTATTGCCATTAAAAAAAATTATCAATGACGACATATCTCGAATGATGAATACGTCACAGATATGGGTCGCACGTCGAAAAGTGTCTTTGTTTAAAACAACATCGACGTGTCAGAGGATTTTTTCGAAAAGCTCTCAATTTCAGAAATCATGAATTTACTCGTTACTATTCGAAGCACCCCATAATCTCCCACCGATGGTTTTTTTCCAAATAAATGCAATCAGAGTGACATACGGAGTCCTATATGTTACGGTTCTGTAAATGCTCCTGCGTTATCATGCATGAACATCACCTACTAACAGTGCCAAACAGAATCTTTTTAAAAGTGTTGAGTTTTATTAGATTTGGTACCCAGCATAACCGAGAACAATTTCTAGAAACTGTTTTTAGGGACAGATCACAGGATTCTGGACAGTCATTCATCGACGATTCTTTGTCCAACTCGAACACACCTTTGCACAATATCGTTTCGCAAATAAATAAATTAGTAGGATAGGACGCAGTACTCCGTTTGCTTAACGGCGACTCGTCATTGACTGTTCTACACTCACTAAATGTGTGCTATATCGTACCCTAGCATTATATTCGCTATATCTATCGATCACAGTAGAGTGAAATCTACATATTTATTTGTCTGCTATCAATGTTTACATAAATTAATTTTTGCGCGTCCGCCAACCCGTCTCAAATCATAGGTATGTTATGTTCTATTCTATACAAGGTATCTCTATCGAAATATTTGAAGTATTATTAAACTAAATTATAACTATAAAGCTCAATTAAATCTGAAATGCACTTTTAAAAATGATGAAAAATGTAAACAATTATATAGCTCGCGTGGTTTAAAGTAATTTCGCGCCCAATTTGCGAAACCGCCGTGGCGTAAAATTAAGATCTGTAAACTTCAGCAACGTAATACTTTTTATTACGAGGCATACGCGATACTTAATTCCAAAAGGTAAGGTTTAATATGATTCGATCCATATGTTTATTAGAGCTGCAATTTGTAAACTTAGTTTCTGTATTTTCAACCAATTACAGTTAGTATATAAATCAGCATTAAAGTGCAAATTTGCCTTTAAAAATCAGTAATAAGTACTGATATTATTCTGATGATAATATCAACGTATGAAATAGCTACCATTTCCATATTAAATCGATTAGCTACTTGGAGCATAGAACCAAATATATAGCAACTATAAATTCATTTCAGTGTTTGTGAATAAGAATAAGTCTACAATGTGTAGAAAGGAGACAATTCATTCTCTCTTGTTTGTGATATCTACATAGTTCTTTCATTAGTGGATATATGCATACGTCAGACGTATGTATGTTGACCTCTTTGTAAATCTCACAAACAAATACTATCAAAGAAGGCTTCAATTAAAACTTTTCATATAAATGGAATGTAGACTATACGAGATTATGATTATATATTATATTTATTTGTTGCGTACTTACAGAATAAGATCCAAAATAGTACAATTATATATATGCATATGTAATGACGTGAGACACAGTAATGTATAAGATGTTATATAGAACGTAATAGCAACACAACAATCATAAAAAAGGAAAAAAAAATATATTTCTAAACAGCAATGCTGGTGGACTATATATTATTAATTGAATCATCTTGTCTGTTCAACCTTCTAACATAGGATATGACCGACGTTAATGGCCAATCGTACCATGTTACATCGTCTAGTGAATTTAAATTTGACAGAAGTCTATCTAATGGATTATTCTGCCCGTATAGCGTTCTGTGGAAGGGTATATGAAACGTGCTGTTGTTGCGCAAGTTAAAAGCTGGAACTCTAAAGTTAATGTTATCAAGGAGCTGCGGACAATCCATGTTGCTGTGGACTAATTGGTAGCCAAATCTCAAAGATAGCAGACGACGTCGAAATTCCAGCGATTCAATGCCTAACAGGCGAAGTCTTTGAGTATAGTCATATCTGTCCTCGTCGATGTTTAATTTATACAAAACAAAGTTGATTATTTTCCTTTGGACATTTTCTATTCTGGTAATATGGAAGGCATAGTAAGGGGACCAAATTACACTGCAGTACTCAAGAATTGATCTGACTAAGGAATTGAAGAGTGTGATTATGGGTAACACATTAGTAAAGTCAGCACAGACACGCTTGATAAAGCCACAAAGGCGGAAAGATCGATTTATAATAACGTCCATATGCGGTACGAAAGTAAGTTGGCTGTCGAATATAATCCCTAAATCAGTGATTTGGTAAACTCGTTCGAGTGTGGTCCCATTCAGAGAGTAATTAAAGATTAGTGGAGATCGGCCTTTAAAGAAAGTGATGGTGTGGCACTTAGTGAAATTGAGACGCATGTTGTTGTTAGTGCACCAAGATAATATATTGTTAAGATCAGTCTGGAGTACTATACTATCAGATGAGGATGATATGCTGTTAAATATCTTGAGGTCGTCAGCATAAGAAACATAGTTAGACGATGTTATGCATGAATACATATCGTTCACAAAGAGTAGGAATAAAATTGGAGACAAGTGGCCTCCTTGTGGAACACCGGAAGTAACTGGTATTGATCTTGATTGCGCTGATGATAGAGCAATAATTTGTGTGCGACCTTGTAGGTATGAAGCTATCCATGAATGCAGCTGACCACCGATACCATAAAGAGAGAGTTTCAGAAGCAACAAATTATGATCCACTTGATCGAACGCTTTGGAGAAGTCCAGGTATATGGAGTCCACTTGTTGACCCGTTTCCAATGAGCGGTTAATATAGTTTGTGTATTGAAGAAGATTGGTTTGAGTACTGCGTCCAGAATAAAAGCCATGTTGGTTTATATTAATAATGTTGCGGTAGGTATTGAAGATAGAATCGCAGATTATGTGTTCCATTACTTTTGAAATGCAAGGGAGTAAACAAATTGGGCGGTAGTTTTGAACTAATTCTCTATCTCCTTTCTTAAAAACTGGGAACACATGTGCTACTTTCCATTTGTTGGGGAAACACCCAGAATTCAGAGAGCGTTGGTATAACATTGCCAAAGGTAAGGATAATGTAGGGCTACACATTTTCAAAAAATATTCCGATATACCGTCAGGACCAGTATTGAGCCGTCCTTTCATTTGACTAAGCTTCAGAAAGACGTCATCAGAAGTAATGGATATATTGTTGAGGAGACAATTGTTTGCGAAATGTGAGAAATTTATGTTATAGTTGAGATTATTATACTGATTATAAACCGTTTCAAAATATTGAGCAAATAAATCACATATTGTATTTAAGTTATCTGATGATACAAAATTTTTATCGTTACTTTTAACTTTCACAAAGTTCCAGAAAGCGTTAGTGTTGTTGCCAATTGACTGCTGTGAGAAAGATACAAATTTTTTATAATCATTTCGTATTGCTGTTTTGGATTTAGATCTAAGAATTTTATATTTTTCATAAACACAGGAATCGTTAGTTGCTTTAAATTTAGAGTAAAGTGTGTTTTTTTTGCTTTATAAATCTTTTTGTTTCTGCAGAATAGTAGCTTGGGTAGTTAGTTGATCGAACTAAGTATTTTGGAACAAATAAGTCGATAGCACTATTTACAATATCATAAAATTGTGTCAAACATAAATTAATATCTAAATCCAGTACATTTCCCCAATCAAATGACTCAAAATAGTTATTAACATCATCATAACAAACCTTCCTAAAATTATACCGCCAAGTATCCGGAAATTGCATTACATGTAAGTCCGGGATATATAAATCGACACTTAAAGGTGGGTGATGACTATCTGGTTTGACTAAATTATAACTGCTTTCATGAACGCTTACGTTAGAACTATTGAC
This sequence comes from Popillia japonica, assembly GCA_004785975.1. Lineage (NCBI taxonomy): Eukaryota > Metazoa > Arthropoda > Insecta > Coleoptera > Scarabaeidae > Popillia > Popillia japonica. Next base: position 7,744 of record SMLS01071141.1, on the reverse strand, counting down.
CAACACTAGATCTAATATCACGTTATTTCTATTAGCATTGAAATTGTATTGTAGTAGACCATTATAGACTAAATTGTCATAGACCATGGTTTCAATATTATTAGATGGTGTTCCAATAGGTTCGTTGTCCAAAATAGACCACTTAATTCCAGGAAGATTGAAGTCTCCAACTATGCAGAGTACGGTATTCGGATGGCGGTCGGTTATCCATTCTATAGTTTGAAGAAGGTTTAAGTACACTCCAGCATCTGATGCAGGTGGAATGTATACGGAGCCAAAAATCATCTGAGTATTCTTGACATGAACGGAAGCAAACACCGCTTCAACATCACTTGTCACCGGAATTGAAGAAGAAGCTAAATCCGATCGGATTGCTAGAAGAACTCCTCCGCCCCTAACGTTAGGATCCTGTGCATGACGATCTCGTCGATATACAAAGTAACGGTCACTAAATAATTCAGACGTGTTTACGCCGTCATGAAGCCATGTTTCAGATAGGGCGATAATATCGAAATCTGCAGCAGCACAGTTATTATAAAAATCATTGGTTTTTGTACGAAGACCGCGCACGTTTTGATAGAGGCAATGTAAAAAATCCTTAGGCTTCAGTTTTCTGAATCAACAATTTGAGGTTTCCCACGAATATATTTAATAGTTTTGTTACCCCCCCTACGATTCAATTCGTCCAACTGAGCACGCAGATCGGAGAGGTGTTGCCTCTGCATTGGTGTGAGATCGCCATGAATCTTTACTGGTATGTTAACAATCCTTTTCTTTTTCAAGACCTTCAATACGTCTGACTTGGACGACAGAGTTATTTTAATTGGGCGTTGTTTACCCTGTAGAAACTTGCCCAACCTGGCAAAGCGTATATCAGAGGTGTTAATGGAATCGTCAATACTAGATATAATGCTTGCTATTTTACCCGATTCGATTTCGTTTCGCTTTTTGGGATCGGATTCCGCGACTTCCTCTAAGTTGAACATAATGATATTGGACTCTCGCGATTGACGATCCTGAAGCTCATCGATAATTTCGGAGACATGAAGATTGTTGGGAGAATTCACATTAAAGCTCGGTCCCGTGGAGGATTTACTTTTGAGTGTATTAACTTCGTTTTCTAGTTTTCTAATAGTTTCCTTGAGGCCATTCAACTATGCGAGTTGTTCCTTGAAATCCATACAAGAAGGACAGTAGAAAGTGAGCTTACGATCTTTAGCTTTGAGACATTGAATTTCCAGCCGAGACAATCCGCTGCACGTAGAATGGATAAACTTCCTACACAAATCGCACGATATTTCTTTATCCGGAGTAAGGGACTCACTACATGTAGCACAGTAGGTGCATGATGACATTTTCGCTGACTTGAAACTGTTAATGTTGACGCTTGCAGTATAATATTAAGGATAAGGGCGGGAGAAACGCACTTCACGCCAGCGGTGCCCGTCACGGCGACTTAACACACAGGCTAAGGTAAACCCAGGCAACGGAAAGGCAAGGGAGCAGAGTACAGACGACAGACTGTATATATTCAGTTCACAATTTACAAGTATCCGATAAAAATTAAAAGGAAGAAAGAAAATAGACAAAAAGTGCGCTATGCGTAAAAAGCGCTGAAATAAAAAGAGCTACGAACCGGAATGCAATAGACTTAGATGAAGAAGAGATGAATAAAGGACTTTGTAATGAGAGTTCGGTATAGTGCTATCGTTTTCGTACTAAGGTGGAGCAAACCGAATTAAAAAAGTGTTTCAGAAAACACTTTTAAAGGCCAATATTACATCTTTGTTTTTGTGTGCTAAGTTTAACATTATTCTATTGTTGAAAATTCCAGAATAATAATCAAATTGCTTTGTCGTATCCATTTACATTGAGAACTCTAGCTCCTCTACTCCTATTAAAGCCTTTTTTTCTTCTTGTCTTGGCATGTAAGAAAAATGTGGTAATCGCTGCGTGCCAGGTGTGGTATATATCTGCATAAAAACTTTCTTCACTTGGCTTGGTGTTGTCCTGATCAATCGCTAGCCTGAAACGGTTTAGGTGTCCAAAATAGAGGTTTTAGTGTTTTGCCACATGAAAGCAACTCTTAATAAATGGTTCCCTTCCAGTCCCATGCAAGGCAAAGCATAACCTTCCTGGCCATCATTTCGGTTGGTTTACCGCGCTTTGATCACAATCGCTTTCGCACAATGATATAGTATGTGACTCATATATTATGATTTTATTCCGCCTGGCCAAGGTTTCGTAGATGCAAATTCGAATCATCATGCTTTTTGCATCAATTGGTGTGCCACCAAACATCGAGCTTATGTTTGAATCCAGTTTTGTCCTAATAGTACCATAAAAGACTTTTATTGCCTAATTTTAACTCTTGCACCATCATTGGCTACTGTTTATAGATGGTATAAAGAATTTGAACAAGGTTGCAAGTCGGTGGTACACAGGTGGCACACTGGTACTCCTTTAACTGCTCTTAACTCCGAAAACATTGCTGCGGTGAAGAAGATGGTGAAAGAGGACAACCGCATTATCTATGCAATGATAGAGCCTAATCTGAAGATTGGCTTCTCGCATGTGAGATCAATATTGCACGATTATTTACATTTTGGAAAAGTTGTAATTCGATTTGTACCCCATCATTGGACAGATTACAAAAAGCAAATGGTGTTAGAATTTGCCATTTGTTAAACTTTTGATATGTTGAATGCTGGAGGCCGTAAAGATGAGGAAATACCTATGATGATGAAAAACGAGCAATGCAATACGCAGTTTTTTTAGAAGTAGAAGTGGGTTTGATGGACGCAGTTAAATTGGAAGATCAGAAGACAGTTCAGTAAAGCGCCAAGAAAGGTTACATCATGACAACGTGTCGTCCCATACAGCAGGGATAACTGTTGAATATTTAGCGAAAAACAAAATCAAAATTATACAACAGTCTCTTTATTCACCGGATTTGGCGTGTAACTTATGGCTCTTACTTGAACTCAAAAGACATTTGAGATTAAAATGGTTCCCGTCAGAAGAAAACTTTGATATTGCAATTAATGTTTTATTTTGATAGTATCCCTAAAGACAGCTGATTTGACGCTTTTAAACTATGGAGGACGAGGATGGTTAAGTGCATTAGTGTAACTGGAAATTTGAATATATAAACAATTCAAAAACTTGTACCAATCTTTTCATTTTCAATAATTGCAAAAATAAGGGTAAATGTTTGTTAAACAGTAAGATATATACTTTAAAAATTCTTAGGAAAATATTATATTTAAATAATAAATGCATACATTCATGTAACCTTCGTCTGCCTCATTTTACTAATAATAAAACTAGTATTTGTAACAACGCAAAACAATATTGCAGCGGTTTTCATTAGTAATATTCAACAGTAAATTTCATTACGTTATCGATTAAACTGTCGTAATAAAATAAATTTTCACCATATTCGTTGTCTAATAATTAACTGAAATTAAACAGGAATCCAATTCACAAAAGTAACGTATTTATCAATTTACTGTAGAGTGACAGAATAAATTGTGAGCACAGAGAATTGCAAGTAATTAAAGCAGACAATTTAAAAAAATATATATGCCCCGATATTTGTCTGATATTAGTAAAACCTATGAAAACAATAATATGAAATACGAGTGTAATAATTGGTCTCTCGTTGGTAAATAAATATATCTAGAAATGTAGTGGGATATGCTTTTAGCCAAACAATGTAATATGCCCTTTTGTTAATGTGCAACAGTGAACTCAATGTCAGTAAAGCTAACTTTTTAGCAATAATATTAATTATATACTATGCTACATTTTAAATTAAAAATTTCTTTGTGAAGAAACAACAAGAGCTAATTCATTTTTAAATTAATTAAAATTTCTTTCTGACTGCAGACGCACCGCGGGATATCTCCAACGCTGCACAAGTTCTAAAAATTTTTTCCTAATTGAATTCTTTTATGAGAGAAGTTACCCATAATAAGAAACAATAATGAGAAGTTTTATTACTTTTTTTCTGTGAAAACAACCCCAGACTTATACAAAGATTCTGTCAGATTGCAACGTGGCCCAAGTTTAATTTTTAAATATGAGTACCTATAACTTTCTTAAAATACTGGATATACTAAGTTAGCGCTATTGAGAGATATTTTTGGCGCTTAAATCTTTCACATGCAATTACGCTAACCTAAACTTATTTATGTACATACATATAACACAACTATTCATATTTAACCGACAAATATTTATAATCCATTTTTTCGTATTATTTAAATATTTGTTCGTCAAATAATAGCTTATAGAAGTTACAAACTGCTTCGCGTTTTGTTACATTATCCTGACAAGTTGTTATATACATACGTGTTAAAGCAAAACTCACATATTCAAGGTAAAACTTTAGCGGATCACTGAAAGTGTTAGAGTTTTCTTCGAACTAAACAAAGAAACCAAGAGTATAAGTCTCATACATCTGTTGTTTATCATGCTGTAGGCTTTTCAAGGCGTAGAAAGTGACATACACCGACTATTATTCGCGATCCCTGTGATTTGTAGGATAGCCTAACATTATTCATTTGGTTCTTATTCAAGGAATAAATAAAATAAGTACAAATACAAGACAAACTGTAGAATAATACATATATAGAAGATATAAATAACAAAATATAGGAAAAATATAAATCAAAGAAAATAAAGAAAAATGGCACAAATCTCAGGGCGATATTCAGTCTGTATTAAGGAACCGCAGATCTAACACATTACCCTTCACGAAACAACAATACTTTGCTGTTAACATAGCTAAATCATATGTATAAGTCAAGATGTTGGCTGAATTGGACGTGTTATGTAAAACTTCATAAATAGGAGTTAATAGGCATTATAATTTATAAAAAAAGTACCAACGGTTCGTGCCGAAAATATGCAAATGCAATGTGAACATTAAAAAAGACAGAGCCATATTCCAATGTATACAGGAGATCAAGCGAATGGTGAAAACAGGAAAGAAACTGTTGCGATACTGAAAGAAAAAACATCACAATATCTTATGCTGAAGAAATCAGTTTATCATTTAGAAAAAAGAAGTTCTGACCAAGAAGAACTAATCAACTCCTACGAAAGTATAGATAATGATTTGTATAAACGCCACTGTATAACGACATCTGACAGAGAGAATGCGAATCAAACAAAAACACGAGGACAAAAAAGAAAAACCTTAACCTTTCAAGAGTTCTCCGAAAATGCTCATAATCCAAGCAAGAAAAAATCTCTAAGTTTTAACTGCAGGTACTGACATTGGCGCCGACAAGCTCAGTGAACAAAATATTGCATTATGATTTGGTATACTATGGGTGGGAATAATGCCACAAACAACCCAAGGAAAACCGTGACAAAATACCAAGTCCATGAGGCGATAAATTGCCTAACATCATACAGATCAAGGATATCATTAAATCTATAAATGACACCGATACCTTCATATTACCAAGTAACAAGCGCACACAGAGTTACTCATATAGATTGCTGTCGATATTTGGGAGTATATAATACTTAAATTTGGTTCTGATATACAGGCTGTCCCAGCAATAAAAAGTCGGAGTAGCAGCAATAGCAAGCTGGAATGCTATAAAAAGTAAATCCAAAATATGAATTCTCTATTTGTACGCAAAATGCAGAAAAGTAATACTTAAAGAATTCAATTGGCCTTACGCCGGGCCTGGACGAGCGCGGTACAAAGCGATCGAAGACTGCATACAGGCATGTACCACCATTTTACTTCTATGAAAAGAAAAATGCACGTCTCTATACTAGGTTACTAAAAAGTAACTACTAACAACACTCCATAATAAAGATCCAATTATTAATTGATTTTTTTCCAGCAGCTATTAAAATTAATTACAAGATACATTTTTGTTTAATTCTTAACAACGCTAGATAAAAAATAAGTAAATAGTTTGATATTTACTGTAAAAAGATCACAATTATTAGAATCAGCTATTATAAACTACAAACTTAAGAGCTTTTTATTGCTGGGACGCCCTGTATAGGCCAAAATAAAAATATAAAAAGTGTTTTGTCATAACGTATTTTCTTTTGTAGTGCAAAAAAACATTTATTCTGAAGCTAATTTATTTTCTGTTTCCCAACGTAATTAATTTTTCATTGTTTATTTTAGCCTATAATTTATAAAGTGGAGCACTTTTTTCCAAATGCAGAGATACATTAAAAACTACGGACTGCGAACATATTTTACTGGCCCCATTACTGACAAAAATTAATAGTTGCTCTCTTAATAGTTCAGACTCGCCATTGCTAAGTATTTTGTGCCGCTGCATAATTACATTACTACAGACTTTTCCACTTTCTAAAATTAATATCTGTGGAAGAGAGAATTTGGCAGACTTCAGTGCGCACACTACTATGTTAGCAATAGAATCGTTCCGTAGATCTTTTGCTTCGTATGCATATAACCTGAGTAATTTATTTGCTTGCGTATGTTTCATTTTGTTTTAATTTAGTTGCGGTTAATTTTCTTCTACCATGTTTATTTTAGAATAGAGAAGTGGGAAGAAAAATGGATCTTAATTACATAAACGAAGTGAAGTAAGAAGCAAGTTTTCGTATTTGGAACTTTACTTTCGATATTATTATCATAATCTTCAATACATTCTCTAAATATATGCACACAAAAATTCATTTGCTCGACCACAATCAGCAATTCCAATTAGAAAAAAATGCAATTACATCCAAACATATATATTTCTAAACTCGAACGAAATTCATGTTTGTTTATTGCTATTGTCGAAACAGGTCATAAAAAAAATTACGGCAACATTACGTTTCCTTACGTTAGATATCTTGATGTTTCAGTGTTTATATAGATGTTGACCGTCTTAGATTTATTCAGTCACCGGTAAAATGGTAGAATTACAGGTAAATTACTCTAAGCGATGGTTAACTCCGCGTAACTGCCGAAAATCACACAGATTATACGCATGGCAGACGCATTCTATCCAAGCTTTAGTTGAGTCCAAACGGGAATCCATTCGAGCTAAAATGCCGCGACCGATATTATATTCTCTCCAGCTATCTATATGTAACTTGCGATTTGTCAGCGAGTTTGAATAGTACGAATCGGATTCTCGTTCACTGACACGGCTACTACCGGCATCTAGTGACTGTGGTATAACATATCCTTGCCTGTTGCACCTTGTGTTGCACAAGGTATGTATGCCCATTTGCTACTTCAAGTAATGTTTATTACTGTTTAATTTTGCAATAACTTTTATTGTATGCGACATATACAGGGTATCTCAGCGATCCCGATCATTAGAAGTTTTTGGGGTGCTGGCCGAAATATAAATTTGAAAATTCAGAATTAAATATAATCGATTGTTTTTTACAACTAAAATATTTTTAGATTTCTAGCACTTCCGGTTGTAGCGAAACTCGACATCTAATTGGTTATTCTTAATTGCACACCCTATATATTGATAGATATTTGGATTTACCTATTGTTAAGCTGTTACCTTTAATTTTTGCAATTTGGTTTGGGCGTTCTGTAGTTATCAGATTTTTTCTGAAAAATATACTATAGCACACATTTATTCAAAAAATCAGAGAACATTCGATTTTGAAATAGTAATTTAGGATTCATAACATGCTTAAACAGCAAGTTGGAGTGTGTTTTGGCGACGATAACGGCTAGCTAAATCTAAAGGTACATTAGTGAACAATGATACCACATCTAAAC
>SMLS01071140.1:0-46649 GCA_004785975.1 Popillia japonica | reverse complement strand
TCCGATTGAGATTAGACACGCAGCTAAAATAGCATCTTCCAATATTCTACCCAAAAAATCTAAGGGTTTTTATGAAAAAGGATTTCGTCTGTTTAGTTAGTAGCACAAATGAAAGAATATAGGTGGACAATTTTGTTGAAATGCGAAAGARAAATGTGGGATCCTACATAATGTAGGATTATGGCCTCATAATTTAATGGTATTTGATAAATGACATATACAAATACATGCCTTTATTAATTTGTTGACATTGTCTTGTATGTTGTTTCGTAAATTGTCGTTAATAATAAGTATATTATCGAAGAATTCTCGCAGATATTGTAGCGGAATCTTATAGGAAATATTCTGTTTCAAGTTCATCGTCATGTCGTTGGTTTATAAAGCGTTCAAGAATATTATTCCGATAGTTTCCACGGTTAATATTTCCATAAAAAACTATCGGACCGACTAATCTTCTTATAAACATGCTTATTCATACGCCAAGTTTTAAACGATATAACATCATTTTGGAAAAATAATGGGAATTCTCAGTGTCCCATAAACGCATGTTTTGGGAATTTACAAATTCGTGTAGATAAAACCAAGCTGCACCAGTAAAAAAGTATTATTCAAAATGTTATCATTTTTGATATTGTTTTTAAAGCCAATGGCAATACGTAGAGAAGTTAGGCTGATGAACTAGAGTGTGCGACAGTTAGTATGAAACCTGGTGAAGCTCCTGGGTTGGATAAGCTACCACCAGAAGCAATAAGAGAAGTAGCGAGTCCTGCACCGAATTTCCTTCTGTGATTTATGAACAGCTTAATGGTAAGACAGGAGTTTCCTGATAGTTGGAAGGTGGCTAGGGTCGCTCTAATTCAAAAAAGTGAAAAGCCCCCGGAGCTGGAGAGCTATAGACCCATCTGTATGCTGAACACATTAAGCAATCTTCTGGAGGCGCTTGTTAGGAATAGACAGCACAAAAAACTGGACAAGAAAGGAGGACTGCATCCACATCAGTACGGCTTCCGAAAGGGTAAATCCACATTAGACGCTATAGGCAACGTAGTTGATATGGTAAACGAGTTCAATAGCAGATGGTGCGTACTAATAACAATCGATTTTGAAAATGCTTTTAATCTGGGCTCTCACAAATTGATTATCGGGAAACTACGCGAAAGGAAGGTCTCGACCTATCTTATTAAGCTAATAACCGGCTACCTGACCAACAGAAGAATTGTAGTGGCAAAGGGGAAAACGATGCTGTTCCGCAGAGATCAGTTCTTGGACCGACGTTGTGGAACCTGCTGTATGACGACGTACTCAGCCTCGAACTTACGAGAGATGCTAAAACTATAGCCTTTGCAGACGATCTGGCATTGGTAGTGGAAGCGGCAGACGAGAACACACTGATGGAAAGGGCAAATCAGTGTCTGCAACAAATTAGCAAGTGGATCAAGGAACACAAACTGATCCTGGCACCTGAGAAAACGGAAGCTGTGATAGTAAGAGGTGCCCGGAAAAGGGGCCATTTCTTCATCTTTTTTGAGGGAGTGAGAATAACTCCATCTCTTGGCCTACTTGGGAGTGGTCATGGACGAAAAACTGAATTTTAGACAGCATGTGGTGGAAACAGTTGCCAAGACAGAAAAGCAACTGGCGAGACTAATGAGACTAATGCCGAATGTTGGCGGACCAGGTAGCTGCAAGCGGTCGCTTATGTGCAGTGTCATGCATAGTATGGTACTTTACGGGACCCCGATATGGGGGCGAGCAATAGAGGTTCGAAAATATAGTGCTCATCTCCAACGACTACAAAGAAGCATGCTACTGCGAGCAGCCTCAGCGTACAAAACAGTGTCTGGGATGGCACTGGTGTGATACCTGTAGACCTGTTGGTCCCCGAAAGGTGCTACCTGTATGAGCACAGAGATGAGAACGACCAGAAATCAGCAAGAAAACAGGCAAGAGAGGTTTCGCTACGCGCCTGGCAGAATAGATGGACGGACGAAGGAGCAAAGCCCAATGGACGAAGAGACTTATACCGGACATAAGGACTTGGATAAATTGCCAACATCGTAGAGTGGACTACTGGCTGACACAAGCCTTGACAGCGCATGGTGTGTACAGATTCTTCGCAAGTCGAATTTCTCGAGACGATACGGACGTCTATGTGCATTATGGAGACGTGGACACGGCGGAGCACACCATCTTTGCGTGTCCCAGGTGGGATGGAGTCCGGAGAACCACTTGTATGACGATAGGAAGCGAATTGACGCCGGATACCCTCGTTCCTACAATGATGGAAAGCAGACTCAAGTGAAAATCTGTACATGCCTTGATAGGGGATATCATGGCCCGAAAGGAGACCGCGAAACGCGCGAGGCAAGATCAGCTCCAGGCAAGAGCGCAGAGCTAACGGGAGATAGCCCGCTAGTCGTACCGGATGTGATGTTTTCGTAGACGGTTCTGGGTACGACTGTAAATACTTTTTGTGCGAGGCATGAGGTTTTAGTGGGTAAACAGTACATTACACCGTACTGGACTCCCACACATTGTCCATTTGCATTCTATAGGGAAGCATTCGAAGATCTTTTGTGTGTGTCGCTTCAGTGCTCAATTTTAATTTCTGTGATAGATGCCGTATAAAAATAGTTCCTGGACTATATTTTTTGCTACTTGAATCACGTTTTCACGACAAGGTTTACCTGTCGCTATTATTCTCAATGCCTCAGTGGAAAACTTCCTGTTATCAAGAATGAAAATCGGAAATCTTTGAAATTCTTATTTGCAAGTATTTATGGAATAAAACCAATTTTCATTTTCGTTACGTTCACCAGTTTGGACATCGCATTTTAAAATATATATTTTTTGGTCATGAGCATAGGTCATGAGTAAACATTTTTGTAAAATACAATAGGTAATGTATGTTTTACTTAAGTCAAACTTCTGTCAGGTAAGCAGGTAAGTAGTAATTCGTGACATTTATAAATTGGTAACGACATGCGTTTTACAATACATACATAGCTACCCCGTACGTGAAGACTAATTGAACGCTTGTTAGTTTAAAAAAATTGTTTCTCAAACATAAGTTTTAAAATGGCCCGCAATTTAAAACCCACGAATTTTTTAGTCCAGGCTTATTATCGCAGCCGTAATAAAATTGATGTGTGGGTTTATTCGGTTCAGAATTGCATCGACGTATTTCAAGTTGAGTCTATTTTGCAATGGATTATATGCAAATTAAAGAAAACATTGGATAGAACACTAAAACTGTTTCCTGCAACTAGTAGTTTTTCAAGTAAATTAGACAGCCGAGCAATTAAGAAATGTACACCACAAGTTGTCAATCGTGTTGAAGAAATAATGGAAAATTAATCACAAATATCTGTTGGACACCTGAGTCAACAAATTTGCCTTTCTGTTACAACTCACACAGTATGCATAAAAGATTTACATCTTTATGTATGCAAGATTTACATCGTTATGCATACTGTGTGAGTGCAGTAGAAATTGATTACCCACGTGGACTACAAGTTTGTAATTGGTTTGTAAATATGAACAATAATAATTTAGACCTTTCAGAAAGAGTACTTTACTGATGAAGCATGGTTTTGTGAAACGAAATATTTAAATTTACAAGATACAAGTATTTGGAGTAGTGAAAATCTACATGCAATTATTGAGGTTTTGCTACACCTAGAGAAAATAGGTGTTTGGGCAGTAATAATCGAAAGGCAAATCATTGGACCGATACTTTTTCAGGAAACGTTTATTGGTTACAGACACCCCACATAAATTTTAGCACCATTTATCAATAAGTTAGATGATGATGATGATGAAACTCAAAACGCATATTTCTAACAAGAGAGGACACCCTATCACTGTACTGCAAAATACTGAAATTTCTTGCCCTCGTTCATGCGACTTAACACTTTGCGAAGTTTTTTTGTGGCCTTATACAAAAAATAGCATATTTTGAACATCTGTGAAATTCAAGACACATATATCTACATATATGTGTCTTGAATTTGTATGATATGCAGCAATCAATCGAACAGAAATGCTTGGAAATTAATAACAATCCAATACTGTTGTAGAATGTGATTAGAAATGTTTAATGGAGAATTTGAAAATGTATAGCTGTTGAAGGAGAACATTTTCTCACAGGTAATTCCATTTTATGTCGAAATATTTACTACTTTATAAGTGAAACAGTCAGTTTTAAATAACGACAAAACTATTCTCAATATATCCATGCTACTTGATGAACTTTTCAAATGAAAGCATGTTATATTTGATACATGTTGTTATAAAACATAATTAGTCTTGGGAGAATATTACAGAGAAATGAATACAGTTGTCTTCTATAACATTAAATATGTTAAATGATAATCTTTTCAACTTTTCGGTATTGGCAGCAGAAGATTTCACTATTCACGAATTCTGAATTATTCATTTCATGAATGTTCCATAAAAAATAAACGCAGAACAATTATTGTTCTGTTCTTGACTACATTGTACATACATATTTTACATGTAAAAAATACACGTTGCTTTTATTCTTCGCACACACATAAATCGTAATTTATAGCTTGCTTTTCCCCCACAGCGTACTTAACTGTCACAGTATCGCATGGGGATTAATACGCACCTCTATAAGGCTCGTTTCGTTAGATAGGTTTGTATTAACAAAGTCGAATGAAAAACAAAGAAAAAATAAGTGGCCTCTAAAAAAAGAATGTTTTACCCGAATGTGCGTCGTATCAAGAAATCAGAAGACATAATCAGGAACTCTATAACTTCTACATTACAAAAAAAAAGTTGTAGCACGATCAACATCCAAAAATTCCTCAAGCTCTGTTAAGTAAAATAGCAACATACACATACTAAGTATCAAATGTCTCCAAACACTCGATAAGATTTTCAATTTACGCTGTTAACTTATTGTTAGTTAATGTCATGTCTAACGAGAGAGAGATATTACAGAAAGTATTTACGAAGTCCATAGACACATGATTTGCACAAAAACATTTTATTCTAGCAATTACAAATAAAAAAAAATACATGATAAAGAAATATAAATTCAAACATAAAAAAATTTCCATACAGACAATTTGTAATTAATGTATACATTATAAAGTGAATGAGTTTTTCTAGTAACTTGTGTGATCATCCTTGGCTTGTAACACTTCCAGCAGATGTTTTTTCATTCCATTCGCCAGTTTTCTTTGTTATTTCCGGTTCGACTGAATTTTATTCTGTTAATAATGCTTCTTTTAACTGTTCTTTGTTTTTAATCTTGTGTGTCCGAACTCTTCTCCCTATTTCATCTCATAAACGTTCAATAGGATTCATGTCTGGGGACTGGGGAAGGCGTCTGCAATTGTTTTTTTATCTGAAATATTAACCACCCTTTGACACGCTTCGCTGTGTCCTTGGGGTTGTTATATTGTCTCAATTTTTCAGCAGTAGCGTGTAAATTTTCCTGTAAAATTTTAAAATACATGTGTTGGTCCATATTCCCTCAATGAAATCTAATTTAAAAACACTTGCTACGCCCATACACCACCATACCAGAACGTTACCGCCGCCATGATTTACTGTCGCTGACAGATTATTCACTTTGAGATGTTCATTTTTCTTCCGCCAAATCTTTTGCAAATTCAAAGCAAAGCCTCTTATTCTTTTTACTAATAACCGGTGTTTTTCGATGAACTCGCCCATGAAAATCTGCGTTTCGCATAACATTTCTTGCCGTTTCAGGTACTACTTGTAGCCCATAATCATTTGCTAACATTATTACCAGAACAAGGGCATTCGTTTTTGGATTTTCACTAATAGGTTTTGAAACAGCGCGTCTATGACTAACTTTTACTTTTCTAGACCTACCTGGTCTATTTTTACAAATTTGCAACTCCCCCTGTCTATTTAGTATATGTGTACTTATTTCGGTATGTATGGTAACTTTTTTTATTTGAATTTATATTTCTTTATATATATTTGTAATTGGTAGAATAAAATGTTGTTTTTGTACAAATTATGTGTATTTGGGCTTCCTAAATTATATATAGTGTCTTAAACACCCCCGACGGAGCTGCGCCGCTTGTAGCTCTCTAAATCCGCATTTAGGGATTGATCAATTCCCATCACTATATTTGCTACACTATTTCACAGATTTGTTTCCATGTTTTCCTGTTACTACGTCCAATTTTTAACTCCTGCCCTGTTAAAGTCTTCCAAAACTTTATTTAGCCATTTTGACCTTGGTCTTCCCCTTCTTCTTCTTCCACTTGGGTTCCAACCAGCATTTCTTTAATTCTGGAATTATCTACTCGCCATATATGTCCAAGCCATCTTATGCTTTGCCGTTTGATCTTTTTGACTATCTTCTTCTATTTCGTTTTCTATTTCGCCATTTGTTCTCTTCCTATATTGATGCCCGAATATTATTCTTAATATCCTTCTTTCTACTATTCTTAAGTCTTTTTTAGTTAAGCTCATTGTTTCTGCGGCGTATATCAATACTGGACATTTAATAATTCATTTTATTTGTTCTTGTGAGTAATGTATGTTGTAATAGCCTGTTAGCGAAAAATGTTCTATTTGTGGTGGACTTCCTAAATACCTTCTGTAATATTTCTTCCAGATACACGTGATATTAACTAAGTTAACAACGTAAATTGAAAATCTTATGGAGTGTATAGAGACTTATTTGATACAGTGTATACAATAGGATTCTTTAGCAGAATTCGTGCACACATGCATCAATCGACGATTAACTGGCTCTACAACCAACTTGCCATTTAGTGCATTCAATATCCAGTTATATCAATTGACTGTAAATGTGGCGTACAATTAATATATGTACCATACATTACGAATAAATCGTACTAAGAATAGAAATGAAGACGGTTTAGTGTGTAAAGTTTTTCGGGGCCGTAAAACTTCTGAAGACTATAACAAAATTAAGTCATGCCTAGTTCTAGAAATTAGAATACTTGAAAGGATGCCGGCAGGCAGCTGAGTTTACAAGCACGATAATTGCTTATTAAAACAGTTAAATTGATTAAACAATCAGATCAAAACCACCAAACTGCTTTCACGCTTGTTGTGGACCCAGTTTAGCAGATTTAGAGCTGGTTGTCATCGTAGCCCACCCGGCAGGTTCCTTGTGGTATTGTAATTCCTGCAAATATGCGTAGCTTAATCTTGTCACAGTTCCCACCTCAAACCGACCCCATACCTGTATCCGTTAATTTAATAATTGCGCAATTAGAAAGTTTTTGAAACTTAATTAGCGTACGTGTATGTGTACGGATGTACATATGTACGTCGTTAAAACCTATTAATTTCAACAGGGTCTATATATGATACTCAACAAATTAGTTTAGCAGAATCGTATTGCAGGTATGGTAAATATTCGACGAATTTATTAACCTTGGCTATGCACAACATTAGTGACGTTTATGTGGTTTTGTATTAACTGAAAACATTCACAGCAGGTTTGCCCAGCGTTACTATGTACATATGTAAGTACATACATGCTACCGTCTTTTACAAATTTTAGTTATAAAGAAAAATAGTATTTTTAAACTTGTCCAATCCACATATATTGTTATTTCTAATAACTTTGTCATTGTTAACTACATACTTATTGGTTTTAAGGTGGCTAGTTTTCTTTTCTATACTACATTCAGTGTAACTACAATTATTTAATTACCTGTACCGTAATATTAGAAACTTGACCTAAAAGAAAATAGTGCTGTATCGAAAAATTGGAATTATTACTAGTTGACGCCCAAGTGTCTCTGATTACGTTTCGGATTGCGAAATTTCCAGGTGATGAGCATATTATGATAAGTAATGTGTGGGGAGATGAGCAGAACTTTTCAGGTAATAATACTGTCGTTATATTTTCAGGTTGTATATACAAACTAGTATCTCTGGAGGTGTTATAATCCCATCCTTCTACTGTGCCTGAAACAAAATTGTTTTATACTTGCTTCGACATCTAAAGCGTATACAATCAAACGTCCATTTGTTAACTTACATTAAAATAATACTAGTACATATTACATGATTAACAACAAAATGTGTATGTACAGCAAAACAATAAGCCTTATCGAAATATGTATATACATAATATATATATACAGGGTGGCCATTCGAAAACGAAACGGCGTTGATTTTGGGCATTTAATGTCATATAAAAATAAAATACTCAAACACGTCTACTTTGTTTTTGAGAGTAACATTTATTGGGCGTACAAGCAAACCCTCATCTGCAATCCCTTGGGCAAGGCGGAACTGACCCCAAAAATCTTAAATGGAAAGGGGGGTTGAGTTGTACCTCAATTGAAAGGTCTTTCGATTCTATTTACAATGATACCTAATTTATGGCATTACATTTCATTACGATGCTCAACTCATTAACTTTTATTTCTGTTATTAGGAGAAGCGATTTACAGTATTGAAGGGATAACAAACTTGCATCTATTAGTCAAGTAGATGTTGAAAGTACTAAATTAAGATAAAAACTCAAAGCGCAGGCTTCTAACTAAACCTGACACGGTCCAGGCTTTTTCTTAAGATAAAAACTGTTTATTTTCAGATACAAGAAATTGAATTTGTACGGGACTATTTAAACCAAGAATTTCCGGACAGGTGGATTGGTAGCCGAGGTTCTATTGAGTGGCCACCAAGGTCGCCAGATTTGGCACAATTACACTTTTTTTGTGGGGACATTTAAAAACTAAGATTTACGCCACTCCACCAACTTCTTTACAAGATTTACGGGAGCGAATTACAAATGAATGTCATCTCATAACACCAGATATGCTTCAAAATGTGAGAAACCGTTTTGAATACAACCTATACCACTGCATGGAAGTTGGTGGACAGCACTTTCAACATCTACTTGACTAATACATGTAAGTTTATCTCTTTGATACTGTAAATCGCTTCCCCTAATAACAGAAATAAAAGTTAATTTTTGAGCATCATATTGAGATGTAATGCCTTTCAATTGAGGTATAACTCAACCCCCCTTTCCATTTAAGATTTTTGGGGTCAGTTCCACCCTGCCAAAGGGATTGCAGATGAGGGTATGCTTGTACGCCTAATAAATGTCCCCCTCAAAAACAAAGTTGACGTGTATTTTATTTTTATATGACATTAAATGCCCAAAATCAATGCCGTTTCGTTTTCGAATGGCCACCCTGTATATAAAGCACAAAATTAATTTTAATTATACATATTTATATAACCTACCAAACATGGGTTAAAAAACTAGATGACTAAAAGGAAACATTTGTTTGTTAAAGGTTCAAAAGTCAATGTACTGACTTGAAATAATGATGGATTTATTTGATTACTCGATATAATTTATTAAGATATATGTACATATATACACAGGGAGAAGTGATACGAGCTATAAATAATTTTTTCGCTCTCTTAAGAGTTACTTTATAAATATTTTTTTATAAATAATCCCTGTTATCGAGAAACCGTTAACTGAAATTTAACATCGTGTTGGTGTATGCTCCTCTCATGTATTCATAACTTATTCATGGTCGAACAAATAATAAAGAGATCATTTTAAACGAAGTTAAACTCTACGCACGATAAGTAACTACTTTTGCTTATATGTATGTTAATATGTTTTTTTCGAAAAATGCTCAGCCTAAAAGGAAAGCCAGTTACTAAAAGTATGAAAAGCAAAAAAGAGAGAATAGAGAAGCCTGTTATAGGCAGTAATGATATAATTGCTTTTGATAGTAGGACTAGTGCAATCATACCATGGAATAATACATATTATATCTAGTGTTGTCAAATTATTAAATGAAGTAATTCATCTTTTACAATTTTTCAGCATTCGTACTTAAATAGGAATCGCTCGTTAATTTAGTCAAAACTAGTATTAATATTATTATTTTCGTTATATTTCTTGTATTAAATAAACATATATGTGCGTCATTTCGTATATTATACCTATTGTATTTTCTTCATCGATTTCATTTTAGGCCGGAAGCATTATTCATTAAAATGTTGTCTACATACTGTTTTACCATTAACTTATTTAAAAACCTGTACTTGTAAAGCATGTACAGTTAAATGTTAAAAAGAGTAGCATTATATAAAAAGAATACGGAATGCAACGACAAAAGTAAATACATACAGTTAAGAAGTTTTGACCCGAAATGTAATATTCCTCTTATTTTGTTGATAAAATTATTAATCTTAAAATGTTGACGAGCTTATCATTTTTAGAACAAATAGATAGGTACGTCGCACATCACATAAACATACACATATACATGCATAATAATATATTGTGTTCACTTGAAAATTTCATCCAGCTTGTGTTGACATTTTGATAGAAAAAGGATGTAGAAGATTAATTAGTGTCAATTGTCAATCACAATTAGCAATCAAATTCTTGCATGGTTTTGAAAAAATAGTTAAATTCACAAAATATTAGAATTGGGAGTAGTGAAAATCAACATGCAATTATGGAGGTTTTGCTACATCCAAAGAAAAATAGGTATTTGCCAGCAATAAGCCAAAGACCTCAATCTAATACTGTTGTAGAATGTGATTAGAAGTTTTGAACGGAGAATTTTAACAAGGATTGCTGTTGAAGCACAACTTTTTCAACACTTGTTATAGTGACATTCATATTATTATAATATTATATTGATCACTAAATACCCCTTATTTGTTGTTTAATAGTATATGTAAAAAACTCGTCGAACTATTTCCTATTTTATAGGTAAAGTAATCAGTTTTAATGAACCATTAAAATACTCTCAATATGTCACATGCTACCTGATAAAACTTTCAAATGAACGCGTGTTATTACACCATGTAATGTTAAATTCAAACACAACTGTCAAATGTCAATGTTTGAGTTAACATACGAACAAAGCTTGTCCAGATATTGCGCAAATCTTTTTTAGTTGTTTCACAAGAAACTTGCATGTACATACGTAGACTACATCACTGACGATGTAAGTAATATACACATGTTCCCAGATCAAGATCGTTGCAATTGTTATCAACAATAAAGATAAACTGCCTGTACAACCACGGTGGTCACACATACATCCTCTAGTGCGATTCCACCGATTCAGTAAAATTGGTGAACATATTTTTTAAAAATGATGATTTTCCTCTAATCAAATAGTCTGGCTGCTGATAACAAGTCTGATTAGAAAACTATAGAAATTCTCGGAAATTAAGTGGACAAATGGGACCTAAAATTGACTTACTTAAAGCGACAGAATTCAGATATCATTCAAAATGTTTTATATGTGTAGAAAACCGCCAGTTTTAACGGAATTAAATAATCTGTGAGGGATTGCAAGTCGGTACTATGGAATATTTTATACGATCAATTAAATCTCTACCGCATTCAAACGGCAAGCTTGAATAATATCTGAATTCTGTCGCTTTAAGTAAGTCAATTTTAGGTCCCATTTGTCCACTTAATTTCCGAGAATTTCTATAGTTTTCTAATCAGACTTGTTATCAGCAGCCAGAATTCAGATATTATTCAAGCTTGCCGTTTGAATGCGGTAGAGATTTAATTGATCGTATAAAATATTCCATAGTACCGACTTGCAATCCCTCACAGATTATTTAATTCCGTTAAAACTGGCGGTTTTCTACACATATAAAACATTTTGAATGATACAATACAATTTATTCTCAAACGTGTACCACTACCGCTTTTTCTTAAAAATGATAATGAATAAAACACATAGGTACACAAGTTATAATGAAGATAAATGCAATAAAACTGTCTCGGAGAAGGTGCTCGCGAAATACCGGAAATATCATCTTATGTAATACATATAAAATCGTTTTTCGTATATTTCCTTGAAAACAAATCAAATCACAATAACAATTTAATTAGTTGCAATTATTTACAATGAACGCATCAAAATACATACATAGGTACTTGATCTTCATATTAATTAAACACAATGTGCATTTGAGTTAAAACTCATTGTACGCAACATATACATACTACTCATATACATGATTATATGCATCTATACAAATAAGGAATATACACACACGTAGGAAAATGATTCACTGTCAGCATAATATGTTATGTCAAGAATTCACTAGCTTGATCAGCTAACTAGCAGTAGTTATACCGTGTATAACGTCCCTAGATAATATAAAACGTGCTATTTCAAAAACCTCTCGTTTGCGTGCATTATTTAAATTTGGATGTTTGCACTAACAATGTCTATTTATAATGAACATTCGTGTAATGCGACATTATGATCATAATCTTCATAGTACAACCATACAGAAAATAAAGTGCAGTTAGTTTTACAAACTGTTTTAATTTATACTTTCATTTGGCAGTACATCACTTAGTTTAGTGCCCATTTTCTTTCTAACAATTGGCTTCGATGCAAGTGGATTTCTGGAATTTGGCGTATATCCATTTGAATACGATTTATCTAGAAAAAGTAATAAACGATAATCTACAATAAATTTCTCAGTTTATAATCAATCTATTAAATATCAAAGAATTTTTATAGCATTCCCTTGTAATATTTAATGTGTAACACATGTATTGATCCTACTTTCTGTTTTAAAATAGAGTACGATATTTCTCACGAAAGCGTATAGTAGCATGTCAATAGAGAACTTTAAAAAGAAAGTTAACTCGTATTTAACAAAGCATTTAAAACTTTACTAACAATAATTAAAACTTAAATCTATCTAAATAACTACAATATTAATGATAATTGTGTTACCATTCTTTTAGCAGTTTCTACAAAAATTATTGCAGCAAAAGTAACGGTATTACTTCTATAAAAATTAGTATCAGTATAAATTATAAGTTATTAAACGAATTAATTAAAATCTTATTAGGAGCGTTAGGTGAAACTACTTATCAGCTATGATTAATTTACTAGTTGTTCGCAATTACTCTTTCTTATCGCTATTATAGGTTTTGAAAATACTAATCAATTGAACATGTTTTTAAAAATAAAAATAAAAGGTCAACCATCAACCAAAATTGTAGGTATTTAATTGCATAATCTCTAGAGTATGACTTAAAATGAATTAAATACTAGATGCCTCTGTGCAAATCTTTAAGAAATTTCACTACTCGTCCTGTAATAATATACTCAAATTATTATGTTCACAATATAAATATCGTTTTCACGGTCAAGGTTACCGCACATTAGACCAGCACGGCACGGCACAGCACGGCCCGTCAAAACACGGATAGAATTGTAAGAATACAAATAAATAAGCGCGCGCCCACTAGTCCAGCGCAGCACGGCACAGCGAAAATGTTGACGGACGGGTTGTTGGTCTCCGATCCTCGCCGGCAAACGATGGGATATATCGCGCCAGGCCAGTTTAGTGGCCGCATTAGTGGCCACATTGCTGGCCGTCCATACCAGCATTATCTTGTCAAAACTTGGATGTAAAGTCTATTTTGCAGTATTTAGACACTTGTTTCAAGTTCACAGCACGCTGGTCCTTAGAAAAGATGGATGAGAAAAAGTGCTTTGCTTAGTGTAAAAATATGAGGAAATTTACGATGTTAGTAACGTTGAACTACGATAATCCACAGTGCAAAAATAAGATACCGTGAGTTTTTTTATCTCTAAACATATAACGTTTACCATCCCCACCCTTTCCTATGTTCAGTTTTAAAATGGACAAGTCAATGCATTGTAGACAATTGTACTATGCAAGTCAATGCACTCTTTGAAAAATAAACATTCAAATACGTCAAGACGTCAAAATTTTATTAAAATAAATTAACTAGATTGTCACTTCGTTATTAAAATAGTTCAATTAAATACAATACAAGATTAATACGTTTAATTTCGTTGAAAATGAAGCAGAAAAATACTACTGTGGTTGTGAATAACAAAACTATCGTTTTTTAACCGACCAGAATAAAATGACACATCTAATAATACATTTAGGTTATAATCATGTTATAATACAGGCAAACGATACTAAAAAGCCTGGACATTGTTTTTTAAGGAATTGGGACGGAATGCATTACACGCAGTGAGTATGCGATTCCTTAATGTCTGGTCTAATCACCAGATAAGAAGTAATTTACTACAGAAGTACAAATTTCAGAAAAGAAAGTGACAGTGTAATGAAATTGGGATTCAATGCATTGCACGCAGTGAGTGTACGATTCTTTAGTTCTTAAATAAGTATCTTTTATTTCTATATTATTATAAATTTTAGACTAGCGATAACCCTAAGAAAAAGTCATTTGGCGACAAGTCAGGCAAGCATGGTGGCCAAACGATACGACCAAATCGACCTGTTCGAGTGATCTGCATTTCATTAGGGAGTGTGGTGGGGTCCTTGCTAATACAAATGCCTAGCAAATTTATTGCCAGTTGAAAAATTTGTCAATATTAATAAAGAAATAAAGTGTAATATTATATTTCAGTTTATTTTTATTTCAAATATGTACATGACAGAGAAAAATAACAATCGTAAACTGATACAAAAGTAATAACACTGTGTGCAGTATTCGTCACCTATTTTCAGTATATTATCCAGACAGATCAATACCATCGATTGGTACTATTTACAATATTGCTATGAAGTTTGCATTGTTAATTTGCATAAAAAAGACAAATGCTTCCTAGGTACTCACGGAGTAAGTGGAATTAGCAGTGTTACGCTGAGAGAATCATGTGGCATCGCTGCGACACCTAGCGCGACAGTTTAATATTAATCTTCGATATTTAAATAAATTCAAGTACAAATCTGGCACTGAGAATTCAATTTTGCGAAACTACAGTCGTGTTCATATGTGTTAGGCACCCCAAGAAATTATGAATAACACTAGAATAATATTAGTAAAACTTAAACTACATACATAGCTTTATAATATAGACTCTGTAAATATTTTATTAATATTTTGTCGACCCTCCTTTATATTTTAACAATGCTTGTACTCGGGAAGGCATTGAAGTTACCTGTTTTGAACATACATACTTCTAGTTTTATTTTCTGCCACTCTTCAACAATTCTTTGTTGTAGGTCAAGTGACTTACACTGATGTGTGTGCACATTTTTCTTTAAAATGGGCCACTGCTGTTCTATTGGTGACATATCCGGGGATTGTGACGGCCACTCTAATAATTTTATATGACTATCCGCAAACCACTCATGACTTAGTTTAGAGGTGTGGCAGGGCGCGTTATCCTACTGAAAATATTCGTCTCGGTTGTTGGCTTGAAGTTTTGTGACTGACGGATTTAAAACTTGGCTTAACATTGTAGTATATGTAGTGCTGTTCATTCTTCCACTGTAAATAAATACCTCTCCAACCCCCGAGGTCGCCATACAGCCCCAAATCATAACACCTCCTCCGCCATATTTAACGGTTGGTATTGTACACTCCGGATTATACTCTTCACCTTTTCTACGGCGAATATACTGGACGCCAGAATGAACGAAAATCTGAAATTGCCGTGTGAAAAATATGTAGAATATAATTTCATGTACATATCACAATTCTTATATAATCGTGTTTTATTGTTATATAAAACTAACGTTAAAGTTTATATTACATACTTCTACATTGCATTCGTCCGACCAAATAACCTTCGCCCAGTTATTACACGTCCAATCTTTATAATTTTTCGCCCATTCGAAGCGTTTCTTTTTGTTCACTTCAGAGAGCCACGACTTGTTTCTTGGTTTGGACCCCCGTAGACCAAATTCTCCTAATCTTCTTCGAACGGTTACCGCTGAAATTGATATTCCCAAAGACCGATTTAACTCTTTTGCGAGATCTTTTGATCCTAATTTTCTGTTTCGCAGACACGTTCTTTGTAACAGTCGATCTTGTCTAGGCGTAGTATTTCGATTTCTACCAGTTTTTGGTCTGTTTTGATAAGATCTCGTTTCCATGTAACGTTTTAAACTTGTTTGTACTGCACAACGTGAGCATTTTATTTTTCTTGACATTTGCACTTGATTAAATCCTTGCGATGTGAATAAACAATTTGCGCCCTTTTACCTTCACTTAACTCTGATTTTCTTGGCATTTGATCTTTTAATTGTAAATCAGACCCAACAAGTCTACAAAGTTGTTGCATACACTGAAACTACTGCAGTATTACTGGTATACGCACATCTTTGAATTAGAAGTGGGAGCAACTCCCTAAAACCGATGGTGAAATTCAAATGGTGAGTAATATACTTATTAATGTAACGCCTAGATGCAATGCAGGGCAGAAATTTGTTGGGTGGTTGACGAGATTTAGTAAATACTGAATTTGTTTAAGGTGCCTAACACATATGAACACGACTGTATGTTAACCTATTAAATGAAAATGAATACATTTTAGAAAAAATAGTTTTTACAAAGCATCATTTTCCTTGAAGGGCACCGCAAATCCCCAAAACTATCGGTTTTGTTTCTGTGATTTCAATCGTTGTTATCCTATTCCTTTCTTATTCAAATGTGTACTGGTTATAAATCAAATACTACACCCCCACACCCATTATAATGAGAATGTTAATGTTTGAGCTGGAATAATAGGCAACGTCCTTATCAACCTTGTCCTTTATCGGTGGCACGCTAACACAAATAAGTTTCTGGAACTCGTTTGGACACGTATTATTCTGGACATACAAAATTCAGATATTGAAAAAAGTGGTTCCAAATGGACGAAGCCCCACTACATTCTGCTGCTGCTATTACGCGATTCTTTAAAAAAATGTTTCCTGCTCGCTAGATAGGTCGAGTTGGCTCTAATTCCTTGCCACCACACTTGTCTAACTTTTTCTTTGGAGTTATCTCTAGTCTAAAATTTATAATAATATACAGATAGAAAATATTCAGGAACTAATGAATCGCATACTCACTGCGTGTAATGCATTGAATCCCAATTTCTTAAAACCTGCTGTGCAGGCTTTTTATTATGGTTTCGCCTGTATTATAACATGATTATAACCTAAAAATATTATTAAATGTGTCATTTTATTCTGGTCGGTTCAAAAACGATGGATTTGTTATTCACAACCACGGTAGTATTTTTTGCTTAATTTTCAACGAAATTAAACGTCTTAATCTTGTATTGTGTTTAATTGAACTATTTTAATAACGACGTGACAATCTAGTTAATTTATTTTAATAAAATTTTTACGTGTTGACTTCCATAGTGCAATTGTCTACAATGTATTGTCTTGTCCATTTTAAAACTGAAGATAGGTGTGCATGGTCAACGTTATATGTTCAGAGATAAAGAAAACTCACGGTATGGAAGGAAATAGCAGAAGGAAATACTAGACCCCAGACTGTTTATTAGTATGTAGTATGTACATAAATTTCTTCATCATCTGAGCTATTGGTCATACATCAAACAGCATGTATGTACCTTTCAGCGCTACTATAATAACATATAACAGATAATAAAATAAAAACTTTACGTTCAAACCATACGGTTTGCTGGTCGTTGCCGGTATAGTGTGCGGCCCCACTAAACATTGCCGGCAAGCACTGAACGCCACCGGACCGTGCCGTGCTGGTCTAATGTGCGTCAACCTTAATTCGTGCAGAGATCAATTCGTCGACGCTATGCAAAAGCGCATTGTGCAAAAGCACATTAGTAGTACATGAATAATAATGTACTGTACGTTGAAATAAAGGAAACGAATTAAATTAATGAATTATTACCGGGGAATCATGGCGAACTTGCTGCGTAGGTTATTACACCTATGCAATTGCATTCGTTACAAAAAATTACCAAATTCATCACATTCTTGCTGTATTAAATAAATATCGTAAATTTTTCATGTTAATTTGCAATTCCACTATGATAAAACCTCAACAAAACCAAGCAAACAACTGACGTAATTGCCAAATGTGATTTCTATAAAAATGAATCATGTGTCAATTAACAAAAGCTATTCGCTTCTCAGTATTCGTGAACTAATTTCTGTATAGAACTTATCTCAAAATTTATATCATATTACTACGGAAGTGATATCAAATTTTCTCCCTTACAGGCGTGACCTATGTATCTGTCGGTAGGTGTCGGTTATCCATGATCGAAGAGTATAAAAAGGTTTTGCACTTTAATAATTTTAACTGAAGGACACATGTATTTTATCAAAATGAAATAATCGCCAGAGCGTTTTTATTTGATAATATAAAAAATATAGTCAATGAGCCATGTACATATTTAGAGAACCTATGAAAATGATATACATACATATATGTGTTTTGTGTGGTCTTTCTTGGAAGATACAGCTGTTAAACTCAATGTGACTATCACCATATTTCTAACAATACTCTAGAGCAAAGTATCCTTTTCGAATACAGAAAGCAAATACAGTAGAATCCGCTTATAATGGATTTCAGGGGACTAAGCAAAACAGTCCATTATAGGCGAGTGTTCATCTCATCAGAATAATTACTACATAATAAAATTTATTTCCACGTTTTTATTAAAAAAGATAATTTTATAGGATATACATACATAGGTACATATAAGATAACTCTGACCTACAGACATTTGTATATAATACATGAGGACGAAAACACAAACAAAAAGCTTATTGTAATATGTACATGTATGTATGTATGTTACATACATAGTAGTAGGTATCTACGTACACATGTTGGCGTACATATGTATTTAACATTACATGTTTTGAAAAAAGTTGGTCAGTTTTGTTTGAATCCACCATTTGTCCAGATAATCTTTATTTAGAATAAGTTCAACTTTATTTATATTGATATAGTGTTCTTCCATATGTTCGAAACAGTAGATTTCTTCAGCTTCATGGTCATACAAATATCTGCTTGGGTCATTCTTTTCTCAATTTCACTTATTATCGTAAACTTTTCATGCATTGTAAAGGCTCGGTTTTTACCTTTTTCAGACATTTTCGCGACCAAATCTTTGCAGCGAGGCACACTTGTCAATCCCCTAACATACACTGCAAGAGCGAGATCAGTTCACGCGTGTCAGCTTCTGTTCGATTGCGTCATATTCTTCGGGAAAGTACCCAATCGCTACGCTTGTAATGGACATAATAACGAATTTAGGTTCATTATAAGCGAAAGTCTATTATAAGCGAGTTCATTTCAACCGAGGATTTTACATGTGTTTGTGCCGGGACTTTAAAAAAGTGTACATTATAGCAGGGTTTCCATTATAAGCGAGTTCATTATAGGTGGATTCCACTGTATAGTGGATGGCATTAATCGTTTACAAGAATTGTTGTAGTACTTACTTAATTCGAATTTACACTGGTTTAAGTTATTGTTTTTTTCAAATATAAGTGCAGTGCTCAAAAGTATTATTATTGATAATAATAATAGTAATACTTCCTCAAATGGACGGATACAGATCTTAAAACTATCGTTTACAAAATACCGTTATCATGACCCATGCACTGCAACTAAGGGATTCCACTTACCACGAGCTAGCGGTGGAAGAGGAATACCATCAGTCGTTAATGTCAGTTGCAAGCAAATCGTGAACCTCCAAAACTATTTCCTTGATGGGATAGAGGAAAGTAGTATGCATAGAAAAGTGGCAGAAATGAATCGCGGACTTAGACCACTACACCTATTAGGCAGACACTATGACCCTTCCCAACACATACGCACTAAGAATAGATTGATCGAGCATTAGAAACGTAAAGCACTGTATGATATACCGGTTCCGGCAGGCTTCTGTGGTCACCCGATTTCCGATATTGCACGAGCTCGTGAAGCTACTGGGTGACTGTCGCGCTATACTGTAAGCACTCTGCACACGGAGAAAAATTTATAGTATTTATAAGTATAAATATACTGCATTTTAGTATAATTTATTGCTATATATAAGACAGCAACATAGCATACTAAATTTAACAATAAATTTATTCCTGGAAATTAAGTACCTATTATACTTCAATTTACTATATTTTATAGTAACTTTAAGTAAATTGCTTGTACTACAATTAACAATAATTTTATACAAAATCAAACGAAATATGTAGGTAGGTAGTACGTGGTGTTTATCGATGTTTTACCGCCAATTTTCACAAATACAAAGACCGCGTCATACTACATCTCATTCTTTTTACGTACATACGAGCGCCTTAAAGCTTCTCTCTCTCATTTCATTAGTGTTCCAACGTGCATAAATTGAAACTACCTTTATTTAAAACCAATATAAATACTTTTAAAAACCAATGAACTAGTTTTGCTAGATGTTGTAAATTATTTTTATTTAAAAATTTCATCAAATGTAGCAAACCTTTTGTTTTAATCTTAAAACATTTTGTTTTAAGATTTTAGGAACAAAATTGTTGTTGGCCAGTAAACACAGTGTTCGTAATTTTAATACAATTTATACTATTCATAAGTATAAATTTCTAAATAAAATGTTTTGCTGTAACATTTTTCTCAGTGCAGTATCTATTTACTATAACTAACTATAACACATTATTTATCATACTTGCAACTCTTAAATATCCGTCTAAGATGCATATGATGATGAAGTGGCTGATAAAGGAACACCCGCACATCGTACGCGCCTATCTCCCAATTACTTGCCGTGCTCGTCTCGTGCAATGTCGGGTGACAATAGGAGCGCGCCGGTATATTTGAGGCAAGATAAATATCGATGCACGTCACCGACTGTTAACGACGTAAAATATTGCACGGTTGCAAAACTTAACAATCACATATGATTAGTATTACTTGTCACTGAATATGTTGAATATTAGGTTATGTTTTTCGACGTTCTCAATATGAATACGATATTAAGGTTAACTAAATCAAAATAAATATTGTTATGAGTAACATAATAAGAAGCAAATAGTCAAAATTAATTTATTGGTATAAAGGATTTGTGAAGTAAATAAAATATTACGAGATGTATTATCAAATATCACCATTACAATACAATTACAGTAAAATCTCGATAACTCGTAATGCCAACGGACTCGTTTATTCTTAAGAATTATCAGGATTTTGAATAAACGAAATTAAGTATGTATAGTAAAACCAATGAGGGAGGGATAGAAATAAGAAAAATATGTATAGATATTGTTAGACAGAAGGTGATTTATTAGAAAACACATTTTTTTAAATATGTATTACAAGATGGGAACAAGAGGATATATTGTAGGCTAACAAATATGCACATTTAGAGAAATAAATCGCTATTGTTCGGCGAATATTACGAATTACCAAAGGGAGCGTCAGGCTGTTACGAATTATAAGACGTTTACAATAACTTCAATAGAGATACTATTACGAATAACCGAGAGGCCCGAAATGCATTGGTTTTTTCCGATTTATCGGAATTTTTTTAGAGGATAGCCAATATATTACGAATAAACGGGGTTTACAAATTATAGGGCGGCGAAATACCGGGATTGTACTGTATTATGTAGGTACGCTGTATCATGAAATAAACTTACATATCTACGTAGCTCAATTTCACCATATATAACATCAAGCATATATTTCTGTAACGTAACATTTATTTTTATATTATCATAAAGACACTGAGTTTCCTATTTTATAAATAACTGCTCAATCACTTTCATCACTGATATTGCACTAACAGAAGATATGCTAATATTCAAAGCTGCGGCAACACGCTAAAATTATTATATATATGAATATTATTACATATTATGAAAATACATCACTTACTTCCTTTACTACTGCTTCAAAAGGTATCAAAGGTTGTCCGTGCATACGAATACTATCACGTTCTTGTTCACAGAACGTTATTAACGCTGCAACCATCTCTTTAGCCTACCTCTGCAAGTACTTCGGCATTTTAACCTAATAATACTTACTAGAAGTTCTAATAATAAGAAGTGATTTTGATCAAATAGGCAATATTGTAAGCAAAATAGACGTTAAAGAAACTGGGGTAACCTCAACGAACGGCACAAACACAAGGCACAATAGATGTCATACTGTTTAATAACAAACAAAGTGACAACGATGTAATGTAATACCAATAGTTGAGAAGAAATTTGCTTTTTTTAAATTGATAATACCGTTTTAAAATAATGAATTATTTATTTAAAGTGATCCTGTACGTCAAAGTGGAGTAATTTCAATCATTTATGTTTTAAATTATTAATTATTAAGTGCACTTTACATATATTTTAGACCATGGTAAATACGTATTTGAAAGTTGGTAATATGACGTCATAATACGACATCAATGACGTGCATCGATATTTATCTTGCCTCGACTATACCTGTATATCCTGTCCTGATAAACCACCTGTCCATCTGTAGATGACGTACTTAATTGATGTAGTAGTCCCTCTTACAGAAAACATCAAGAAAAAGGAAGCAGAAATGGTGAAAAAATACTTTCCTCTAGCGGAAGAAGTAAAAACTATATAGAACCAGCAACAGGATACAAATACTTCCGATCATAATTGGAGCAACAGTCGAAATTCTCACTAAGCTTTTTTAAACGTTGAAAAAAATGAATATACGATTGAATATATACAGGGATATCCAGGTCATTCTTAGGAGCTGCAATATTGTTAGGAGAGCACTGACTGAATCAAGTCACTCAACTGAGACTACATACTTCCGATTGAGCCAAAGCTCTTGGCCTAGCTAGAGGAATATATCCAATCATAATTGGTTGAGATACTATCTGGGTCAACAATTCAATAATAATGCGCTTATTACCCCACACTAATAATAATTCATAGTAGTTAGATATAAATAGTAGACAATATTGGGGAAAACATTATTACGTGTTTTAGCAACTGGATGTAAAAGGTTATTGAAGTTCCAGAAGTGAAAATTCAATTCTCTCAATAAGCATGGATCACTTAAATTACCATTCAGTAAATAATAATTAAATTCAACTCGCAACTTCACTTAAATATAGAATATGGATATTTTTCTCTTCTTCAGAAAAATATGTATATTCTATATTTAAGTGAAGTTCGGTTGCTTCTCTAAGATCTTTCCTTCTAGTTAACAATACTACATAATCTGTGTCAGCTAAACAGTTTTTTTGTAAATATTGATCCCTTTGTATTGATTTGGCTGTCACGTATGATATCTTCCAAGACTACATTAAATAATAGAGTTGATAAAGGGTCCCCTTGTCTTAGTCCGGTCTTTACTTAAAATTCAGTAGATGTAGTTGATGACTGCACATCTGCACCTTTGTAACTTGTACATGTTCGTTAATCTTATTAGTTTTCTTGGAATTTGTAGCCTTTCCAAAGTATTACCTGCTGCCATCCTGCTCACGGAGTCGTATGTCTTTTTAAAATCCACATATTCATTAAAAGTTAATTTGAGATCGCAGATAATTTCTAAATCTTTAACTTCCTGATACTGATCTAGAGCAATATGGTTAACGTTATTATCATATTATATTGAAGAATCACGGTATTCCTGTAATAAAGGACATCGTTTTGCATCTGGCAATATTTATCCACTCCAATGCATAAAATTCCAAATCTGCCTGCAACTGACCGCCGTCACTAAGGGTTTTAACTGTCTCATACATTTTCAAATTCTTGGCATACAATGAAGAAAAGCAAGTGGTTATATAATTGATGAAGATTAAAAATAGTAAAGGACCAAAGACTGATTCCTGCCGGACTCCAGAGGTACTACGATGTTTGTGGGATTTAACACCACCATACTCTACATATGTAGTTGTCTCTCAGAGCATGGTGTTATTTTAAAGGCCGAATGATATCTATAAACAGACATAAATGCGTTTGCGGACAAAGAATGCTGCAACTGGTCGAAAAATTTGAGAAAATCAACATAAGCCATGTCAACTTGAATTCTGACATCGAGAGGTTTGGACCCGAAGTCGGTAAAAATACACAAGTTGTTAAGTGTAAACTTTACACATACACATCTGTGTTGGTATGAAGTAATACTTGTAGAAATCTATCTATAATATATCTATAAATAATGAAAAGATTTTGGATAAACTGGATATGATGAATATCGATCGCTAATTAACAGTATCGTTCGTATCGGCACACTTGAAACAGGAGTAATGCCTGAGGATTGCCAGCAAATAGGCAAAGTCTTGAGTTTGATAATGAGATTGAAAATATGCAATAGCGGATGCTCTGCAGTCCTTTACCAAGAAGGAAGGCACAGAATCCGTGCCCATAGTAAGATTAGATTTAAGCCTCCAGAATCGCGTCCAGATCATATTTTCTTATATGGGTTCTAGGATTTAGAGGTACATAACTGTCTTCAATCGCAAGCAAATGTGGGGTTAGAATACAAGTATATCATTAAGTATCTTTGAATAGAATTTCAATTTCAGACAAAAGACATCTATATAGTTATTTTCTAAATCAATGTCACTTTTTCTAATTTCTTCTCCATAGCTTATCTCGACCTGCACAGCGACAAACACTCCTCTATCACGACGACCAGAACGATCCCTTCTAAACACTGCGTAATCTGAGTTGAAAACTTTGGAACGCATAACGTACAATTAGAACAAGTTCCGGTCAACAGCGCCATATCAAGTTCATCACTTTCCAAACAGTTTTTATAGAAAAAACTACTTTTTGTGCCTAAATCTCTCATATTCTGATAATACGTAAGCTCGTCAATCAAATTTGTATTTGGTTTTTTCGAAAAAATTGAAGTATCAGTGAGTATTTCTTTAAAATGCCAAAAGAAGCACTTAATTGCCACTTAAAATTGTGCTTAAAATATCTGGAAAGTAGTTAGTAGTAGGAAAGTTTCTGCAAGTTACAACGGGATTAGTCGCTTTTAAATATAAAAGCGAATAGCAGTAGAGTTTATTCTGAATTAACAATGATTAGCAGCGACCTTATTTACACAAATCACAGGTTTGGACAGCGATATACTACTTGGGATGTGAGTGAACGCAGCAAGATGTTGGTGAAGTATTTGTAGTGTACCATCGCTTTCTAGAAACGAAAACGGTTAAAAAAGACAAGGTTGACCAGGATTAACAACAACAATAGATGATCTGTACCTCTAACAGTTTGCACATAAAAATCAACTTTAAATGCAGACCAACTTCACCAGTAAGCTGTTGCGATTGAAAACTTAACCTCAACAAACAATTAGAAATCGTCTATGCCTAAAGACCAATTGTATGCGTCTCAGTTGACAAAGAGCATAAGAGATGTCGAAAACTATGGCCAGAAGAATATGGGAATTGGAATAATAACTATTGAGGTCAGATGTTGTTTAGTGCCAAAGGAAGATAAAATGATCACCTAAATGACACACGAACAAACACGAAATAACCCTTATATTTTGCCGGGAAATGCCTCGGCATAAAGGTAACGATGTGTACATACCTAGGTATGTTTTATTTAGAAGGTGTCACTTATTATTCAAAAGTGTTTGAATAAGATAGTGAAACCTTTTATTCTCACATATGCGGAAATTGGGAGAAAATAATTCATTTATGTGGATGATAATGGTCGCAACTATCGTGCAAAAATCGAGGGTAATAATTCTAATATATGTAGTTGCATATCGATTTTCGTATTTATATTCAAATAAAAGGATTGCGTGGAATTCGCAATGGCTGCATGCTTCCATAAATATATGACGGGCACAAAACCTGGGCTGTTTTATTAATAACTTATTAGCAAATGTTGCGATGTACGCTGATCAATAAGCATACATTTGAATAAAGGATAGATTGATTAACTATTATTAGAGGTGTACTGCATTTGTAAATTTTTCGTGTTACTCTCCAGAGTCAATATGACAAAATAACAAATGTGCAAGAAAATGTAAGTGATTTCACATTTGAAGTATTTGCAACTGATTTTTGGCTATTTACAGCAATACAGCAATTTTTGCATTCTTCAACTTTCATTATTATTATACAAAGCATTCCCTCTGTTTTAATATTAATTTCTTCAATGGTAGCAGCATGAATCTACTACACATGAAGTGTGCTTTAGGTAGGTATGAACATCTTTCTACGTTCAATATAGCAATACTGCACAGACTAATGTAGTGGTGCTACTTGGAACATAACAAAATCATACAGTGAGTCTGTTCCATGAAGCACAACTGACCGTCTGGTGACGGTCAGCTGAATAGTAATCATCTTTAAGACTTATGAGTATTTTACTCAGGCGCCTGATACTGAACAGTGTGCAACTATTATCAGTGCTTCTTGGCACAAACTTAACACACATTAGTGTAATTCACACGTACGCAACTACCTAGTAGTTATCAACCAGAGAATTCACTTCCCTTGATGGTAAAATCCAAACGTTTATTGTGCACATATCTGCCTACAATACTTTAAGTTAGGTCCAAACTTCAAGACTCTTTAGTTCTTCAGTTTACATTAAATCGCAATGGTTATTGTTCGTGATTATTTGTGTTGCTTAAATATATGTATGAATTTACAAGGTTTCTTGTGTGAATATACAATGCGAGCAACAAAGATTTAAGCGTGCCAAAGTAAGGATCTTGTGAAACGAACTATTCATAGGCGTAGAAATAATCAACATAACCTATAACACAAATATGAAGAGACAAAATAACAGACTAATACACTACTTGACAGCAAATTCAAACGCATTATGGGTAAAGGTCTAATTAGAAGAAGTTTTGATAAAATTAGAAACAAATATAGAACCAACATGCTTCAATCTTTGTTGCTCGCACTGTATATGTTTATAATTTAATACGTATAGTAGGTATAGTAGAAACAAATAAATAAAATTACGTAAGCAACAAATATGGTAACATATGGTTTTGTCATTGAAAATCTTATAGGTCGTGGATTTTCCTGTATTGACAGAGAAATCTTTTCGTTTTCTTAAGTACCTAATTCTTGGATATTGTTAAAATTTAAATGGTGCAATGCTTTTGTTTAACGCTGTAGTGGAAGCTCAGATTATGTTAGCGCTATATTTAAAAAGATTGGTAGTTTAGGTTAAAAGCCTAGATGAGGAAATTTACTGACATTAACTCTCTAATATAGGGTTGTGATACCTATATACAGGGTTTTCCACGTAGCCCGTTTGTTAGGTTTTCTGTGTTAACGTGTTAGAACAGTTCTAAAAATGTGTAGCGCGTAATGTTACTACATGGTGAGTTAAAATAAAATGTTTACACTCGTGAACCAATTCCGGTTATGCCGGAAATCATAACCAACTTTGATATTTCAAACCGAATATCATATTTTTTATTGCTTTTTGAGATATTTAGATTGTTATTGACGACATTTTCAGAGAACTTAATAATGGAATCCATTTGTGGAAAACATATTACGAAAAAGTCTCCGCCGACGAATATGCCACGACATTCTTCCCATCAACGATCGTAATGAATCTGATGATCTATCTTTCTTCTCTTTTGTTTTGATGTATGTATCACTACAATGCAACCGTTTGATGTTGAATTCCAAGTTTACGTAAATATGTATTTCAAAGAAAACCCATTCCAGTATTCTCTGCGATTCTAAGTCCGCAAAATATAAATCTTCCTCTCACTTTGGGTTTCATTAAAATTCTTCAATTCTTTCATTCATTTCTGTTTAAATGTACACAAGTACTTTTCTTGTATAATCATCCATAAGGTTAAAAATATCTGGAACAACGCAGTGATCTCGCCTCCACGGAACCGCACAAATCCGAATATACCAGTTCCAGAGCACTACTTACAGTAGTCTCAAAATCTTCCAATCGAAGTTGAGATTGTTGGCCATCCAAATATGGAATACGTGGTCCTTTACTTTTTCGGGTAAAACTGACTCTCCATACGGCTCCGTATTTCATTTTTTCTCTAGTATTTTCTCTTGCACGTCCAGTTTCTCTATATCAGTGATCATGTCTTTATAGCAAACGCTATATTAACAACTTGTATTGGTCTATCTGCAATTTATTTGTAAGTTGTCATAGTTATCGTATTCATATACTCTTCCACAGAGACACTTGATTCTAATCTAATTGTTATTAGGTTACGAAGAAGACCTACCTTTCTAGTAAAACCTAAGTCTTCAAAAGCAGATCTTAGTTTTTCCCATGCATCTTTGGCTGTTTCGGCCTCTCTAATGTGATTATAATTTACAGGTTCTATTAGTAAAATTATTTTCGATGGGGTTTACGCTCTTTCTCGTGTCAATTTCAGTACCCATGACACAGCTCCGCAAATCATCCAGTTCCAAATAGTTTTCTACAGAAAACTTCCATAAATGATAGTTTCCTCGTTCTTTGAGTTTCATGATCCAGCCAAGATTGTTACTGTTACTATTCGCCATGTTAGTGTCACTTTAGAGTTTACCGTGTACAGGGTGGCCAGCTAAGAATGCAAAGTGCTGTTTCTCGTAAACTATACGTCCGAGGAACTTGCGGAAAAAAACTGTATTACTAAAGTGGACAAAAGAAGACCGTGGAAAATATTGTCAGATTTCCAGGATGATCGCCAGAGGGCGTAACCGTAATTTTAAATTTTTAAAGTGATTTTTCACTGAAATCCACCTAGTAAATGTTGCCAAAAAATATGTGTCTTTTAAATCTAAGCTTTATTCGAATGATTTTTGTTTAACACTTTTTGATGTATCTATTAGAATAAAGTGGTTGGGAGTAATTTTATGTTTTTGTCAATAAGCAGCTGTACCTATCTCTTAAACGACTGAACGGATTTTAACAAACTTGGTCTCGTTGGAAAAAGCATTTATTGTTCCATCAAATGCATCTTACCTATGATATCTCTAAGTCTTAGTGATGCCGCTAGAGCGCGCTTTTTGATATAATAACAGAAAATTCGAAATATCAAAGAAAGAAAATTTAATTATCATAACGCTATTGCACCGGTATTTTCATTAAAAAAAACGTGCAATACATCCATGCATGAGCGGCTCTATCATTGAGTGTGATGCAAAACAGTTCAAACATTGAGGAGCCCTTTAGTTTTATTTAAAAATTGATCCTTTTTTCTTATTATGCTTCTGCACGTTTTTTTTAACTGAAAATAGATAAAAGATACGTCAAAAAGTGTTAAACAAAAATTATTCGAATGAAGCTTAGCTTTAAGAGGCACATATCTAGTAGTAGTTTGCCAGGTGGATTTCAGTAAAAAATCTCCCCCTGGCGATCCACTTTAGTTAGTTAGTTACATCCACTGTCCACTTTAGTAATACATTTTTTTTCCGCGCGGACGAATAGTCTTCGAGATACAGCACTTTGCATTCTTAGGTGGCCATCCTGTACAACAAATTTTACAATTTCACTTCCCGGAAACAACTATCGCGCTCGCGTTTTAACAGTGCGGTTTACTTAATGAATTTGTCGTAAATTGTATAAATTTATTCGGAATAAAATCAGGAGCTTATTCACAAGTCGTTTTATATTTGCGCATTGCACAGATGCACATATCATTGCTAACATTAGATTTTTGGTTTTTAGATTTTTAGTAACTCTCTCACACTGGGTTTTGATCTGACAACAAGTGAAAAAGTAAATCCACATACTCTACAATGTTGCAGCAAAGAAGAAAATATGAGAAGGAGACGACACTAACGCCTGCAATAGTTGCAATAATGTTGATGGTATCAGTAATTACTTCAAACTGAACATCTGGTCAAAAACTAATAAACATGATAAGTTACAAGCCATTATAGTGGTTTGCAAATGTGTGCCCTATTAAGTGATATGAGTACTAATAATATCATGAGCTGTGATCTCTATTTAGAAGAATTGAAGATTGTATTATATGATTTAATACATAAATATACTAACATAAAATTTTTTGAAAACTAAAATGAGAAGTAATACTGCACTACATATGTTTCCAAATAGTTAAATAAAAAATCTAACAATAAAACATCTAACCCTATGTATCGAGCCCTACTACAAGCTTTGCGACGCAGTATTATGGGGCTTTTAAAAATTTAATATTAAGTGAAAACGTCCAATTATATGACAATAAAAACGAGATTTGACATGCTACCAAATAACTATTAATGGTTTGCTGCATTTCTGGAATCTACAAAGAATTTCCAGAATTAAAATTCGGACACAGAAGGCAATTAAATCAAGACGTTATTATTATAGACTATTTATTCTAATGGTTAAATACGTATCAATACGAGAAATAACAACATTCTAAATAGAAAATAAAACAAACCTACGAAAATAATTAAATATTGCGCTCGTCTATATGATCTCCTTTCCGCCGAATGATTTCTTGACACAATCTGGGCATTCTTTCGATACATTTCTACAATGTTAATGGGTCTATGTGTCACCACGCTGTTTGTAGTTGGTCCCACAATGTTCTTGTAGATGTAGGAGCCGATTGTCGAATTTGTCGTCGAGATGGTCCCATAAAAGCTCGATGTGACTCTGTGCGGGCCATTTCATAATTGTCAATCTCTTATCATGTTCCATTTGATTCAGGTAATCATGCCATAATTTCGATGTGTGTTTCGGATCACTATCCCGCTGAAACACAAAGTTTTCACCGATTATGCGTGTTCCCGATGGAATGGCGTGCTCCTCCAAAATTTGTTGATAGCGCTTTTTCTTTAATATCCCCTCGATTCTCACTAAATCCCCTACAGTGGTCCCGGCACCCCCCCCCCCCCCCCAATCATGACCGAACCTCCCCCATGTTTAACTGTAGGCACTACACCGGGTCAGCTAATTGTTCTCCAGCTGATCGAACAAATACGCTTCTCCCCGAACCAAACATTTGGACTCATCGGTCCACAACACACTTTTCCTCTGTTCGATGGTCTAATCTTTATGTCCTCGTGCCCAATGTAGATGTAGGTTTAGATTTATTTTGCTTGCGTAACAAGGACTTTTTACAGCAATTATTCCATGTAAACCACCTTCCTTTAAGCGTCTCTTAACCGTAGTCAGACTGATTACTTTCTCGCGATTGACGTTCGCTTCGGCAGCAATTTCTGGCGCTGTTCTGAGGTGATTTCTTCTACTGATTAAAACGATGTTATGATCTTCTGTCGGAGTTGTAATTTTAGAACGTCCCGACTGTTTTTTGTTTAAAATACTGTTAGTACTTTTAAATTTTTTATTATTGTAGTCTACTGTTCTCCGCGATAGTTTAAGTAGCTTCGCAATCTCGCGATTACTTTTACTGGTTTTGTGGTTTATATCAGAGCACGAGTTTCCGTCGATAACTCTTTCGTTTTCGGCATACATAATTTCACGTTTAGGTCTTTTATACCCTTTAATACACACACTTCGCTGTTAACGCTCTTAGTGATATTCTTCGATTTAAGGGCACAATAATATTGATAAACTTTCAATTCCGAGAAATGATTCATTACCTCGCTGAGCTACCTTAGATCATAATAGGATCTCATTCCGTTTACGACATGAAAATAATTGTTTTTAGTTTAGGTTAGAAGTATTATACGTGAATTAACGCATTTCTTTAATGAAATTTCTATTGTGGATGCGCTTGTACCAGGAAATGATATATTATGATTAAGCTATATGCAAATATACAGGTGGGCAAATAATTATGGACGGTGGTGAATATGTGGATATTTAATTACAAAATACCTAGCTGTCCATTCCATTGATATTTGTATGAAATACGTAAGTAATATAACGACTGTAGTGTATGCGCCAGGGGAATCTTAGCGAGTGGGGAGAAGACATTCACTGTGCGGGGAGACGCACACGAGTGAGGTTGATACACGGCATCTACCAGTGCATAAGTCTGTGCTTTATTTAACCCTTGTATTCACTTGCATATTATACAAGTGGCGACGAGGATGGGATGGAACAACGAACTTTATAAGCGATATAATTCTACATGGATCGGATGAGCAAGAGCACAATCAAAGGCTCGACAAAGTGTTGAAAGTATTAAAAGAATATTCTTTGAAATGAAGCGAAATGTGTCTACAGCACTACAAAAATTAACTTTTTTGTGACATGAGTTGTCAAGAATGGGAATCAAACCACTGGGAAAATATGTTGAAGTTATACGAAGTAGTCTGAAACCGGTAACCGTCGAGAAAGTTCAGAGCTTTTTGGGATTGATCAATTCTGTAGGGAAGTGGATTCCGAATTTGGCGTCACTAACAGAACCTCTACGAAAATTGCTCCGTATCAAACATTCAATAATACAGGACGGATTTACAAGACAACGCTTTTCAAGGTTTAGAAGAGTCTTTATCGAGAATGAGAACACTCGGCTATTACAACGCTTTGGATAGAACTGAAGTTGTTGCTGATGCTTCTCCAGTGGGACTAGGAGCTGTCCTCATACAAATCAACCAAGATGGTCCTCGTGTAATAGCATACGGCAATAAGAGTCTCACTCATTGTGAGAAAAGATACTGCCAAACTGAAAAAGAAGCCCTGGCGCTTGTCTGGGCCGTAGAACGTTTTAAAATATATCTACTGGGAGAAGAATTTGAGCTCATAAGTGACCATAAACCACTCGACACCATCTTTGAGACTAAGTCAAAACCATGCGCACGAATAGAGCGCTGGGTTCTAAGGCCACCGGCATATAAGTATAAGATTATATACCGTCCAGGCCGAACAAATATTGCGGAGTCACTTTCAAGACTGTGTCAGTCAAGTATATCACAGCCGTTTGATAAAGAAAACTACCTAAACCTAGTTATGTCTACCTATAGCAGTCTCACTAAAAGAGATTGAAGTCGCTTCAGCTGCTGATCAAGAAATATCTAAAGTAAAGAGAGGAATTTATGAGAATGCTTGGGATGAATCTGTTAATAATTATAAGATATTTCAAATTGAATTATGTTTTCAAGGGGACATAGCTCTAAGAGGTAGGCGAGAAGGTATATGTAAAAAACATGGTCAAGCAAAATAAGCTTACACCCAATTTTGATCCTGCTGCCCATACCGTAACAAGCGTGCATGGTGGAGATGTCATCGTCAAGGACTACTGTACTGGCAAAGAGTACAGGAGAAATGTAATCCACCTTAAAAAGGTTAAAGAGGGAGAATGGGCTGCGCTGATGAGCACCAAAGTGGGAACTCGCCGAAAGAGTAAATAAATGGTAAACAGGAAGAACTAATCATACCTTTCTATTTTTATACAATATTATATTACTGCATTCAATATATGTTCCGTTATCATATAAGTATTACATTATCCTGTTATTGTATTTTATGTAATATATCTTTTGTTTAAAAAAATAAAGAAGGGATGTAGTGTATGCGCCAGGGGAATCTTAGCGAGTGGGGAGAAGACATTCACTGTGCGGGGAGATGCACACGAGTGAGGTTGATACACGGCATCCACCAGTGCATAAGTCTGTGCTTTATTTAACCCTTATATTCACTTGCGTATTATACAACGACATCACCACTTAAATGACTTCCTTATTTTATAAATTTAAGCGATGTGGAAAGGCATAAGTTGAGAGAGTTAGAAGTAAAATTTGAATTTAATTTCAAAGTATCTAAAGATAATGTTATAAAATACCTGACTGATTAATGTAAACTGATACTAATTTTACAGTCTTGTAGTAAATTTTACTGATGCAAACTAATATTCCGTAATTAACACATTTACCAAACAAATATGTTTTTATTCAAACATACATATGTACTTTGCGTATTTATCTCGTGTGATATTTATTGTACTATAACTATGTAGTAATTTGTTAAGTTAACCAGTTTAGGATAATTTGTATTTAGCTTATGTCTATAGAAATATGAGAAGAAGCACTTAATATAAATTCTAGGGTCATATTTATTGCTTATTTAAACATAATACAAGGTACTTACGACTAATGCATATGTATGTATGTATATGTACATATAACAGCTCGCAACGTTGCTAATATTTGTCTCATACACATTTGATATATTGCAGCACATAAATTAATTGCAATAAATAAGGAAACTGTTAAGTGCAAAACTGCATGTACGTACATTTCACTGCTCTATTCAAGGACCTTCTGAATTGTCGGATATACATAACTTCCACCCAATAAATTTGATTATGTCATACGTATAACATAACATAATTGCATTAGTGATTCAGTTTTCACCAAACTTAGGTGAAAAACTGAATAAGAAATTAGTTTTTCAACGGACACATATTTTTCAACGCGTCTCTAAAAGGGTAAAGTTGAGAGATTATGTATGTACTTGACTAATAATTGTAAGTGAGCCTTTTTAATAGGTGCAAGTCCACACACACTGGAGACGGATCTCTTATGCCCTATGGTACATTACGATTTGCCTACGATTTCTTGTAGTACCTGCATATGTAAGTATCGCTAGAAGTATTCGTACAGTTTGAACTTAAAAAAATAATAATATCCTCACTCGATCCCCTGACGATACCCAAATTTTATATACTGAAAGAAGACAGTTAAAAAAGAAAGAATTTTGATCATGTGATGGTGCTAGCTTCAAATTACATGCCACTATCTGATCAATAGTTTTATGAAGAGATAAAAAGCTATTACTACTTGGATGTCGTTAATCCAGAACTCGATAATGAGAATAATGTCCATTCTGTACCTACACAGTATTAAAAATGATTAAAGAATGTTGATTTATTAACTGAGAAGTGATTAGTGTCAACTTTCCTTGCAAACAAATATTATAAAATTACTTGAACAACAAAACTATGCAAAAAGTGGGCATGTCAATTGTTATTGTTATTATTATTAGGCACAAATACAATCACAAATGGAATAGTTTATCCATATGTAACCATATGCTTGTAATATTAATCGATCGTTGTCAAAAAATGAATTAATTTTGTGAATAAATGCTAGAAACATTTTTTGCTTCTGACCCCTTCAATTATAATAATTACATACCTATTTCTCGGTAAAAGTTAACTAAACTGGATTTCTCATTTGTGCTGAGACGTTTTATTTCCCAAAGAGGGTATGGATAGAAATCTCCTCTCCTCCACTCGCTAACTTTACCGAGATATCGAAAGGAAAATAATTTAAGATTTAATATATAAATAGTTATAGACAAATATTCACTGGATCTCTTGGTGCCGAAGTAAATCACACTTTCACCCACAAAACGACCAAACACTTTGATAAATTGCCAACGCGTTTCAACAGCAAACCTGTCGTTATCAAGGCGATAATAACTAAACAAAAATACATACCTACTACTTTTAGGTTTGCCTCAATAAGAAACCTAAAGTTACAAGCAAACAACATCAATCCGATTTGCATCATTAACATTGCATTAAAGAAAACAATGCCGAATGTGGAATAGGCCTGTTGCTACTAAACACGACTTGTTTTTGTAAATCTCTCAACTTTCAAAAGCCTTTAGAATTTTACAATTACTAATCAATCGAAGTAATTTAACATTATATTAATGTATGTTGTGATAATTTTCGGAAATATGTTGGGGAACTCTAAACTTCTCGATTTTATTATATTTATGATTAGCCAACCGCTTTTTAAACCTAGTTGAGATGGAACGCCTTATTTGTCCAATATATTTTTGACTACAAATTTTATAATGAATTTGGTAAATACTCGACTTTTCGAAAGACTGAATCTTACTTTTACGGTTACCGATCAGACTTCGCAAAATAGTGCCCTGAGCTATAAACTATTCTAAGATCCAGCTCCTTGGAGATTTTACTAAAACCTTTAGCGATAAAAATTTAGACTGGCCATTTTGTGTTGAACATAATAATGGAAATCCGAAGGAATGTAGCGAAGTGTATTGGTTTCTTTACTATACAAGTCAGTGCATATGACATGGTGCGAATCGGATTGACGTTGTTTACTTTTAACTTTTAGGTTTCCTGTTAAGTTTATTTTGTATTTTTGTTTAGTTTTATTCTCGCCTTGGTAATTATAGCTTCGCTGTTAAAACGCGTGATCTATAGTGTTTTATAGTTACAGATATTATAGTATATTATGACACTATTGCATAATCGAGCTTTTAAAGCACGAGTAACGAGTTTAAAGCTTTGGTGTGGACTCTAACCATTGAACAGTTTATCCAATGTACACAACCAGACGTTTTGAACATGGAACGTTGTAAATGGAATTAGACTGAAGTGGCAACGGGGTTTTGTCTATGATAGGAGGTCAAAGATTTCTAATTTTAAGAGAGTTGTATTGAGTTATTTTATGTCTGTGTATGGTTTGAAGAACTGTATAATTCCAAGTGTGAGTTTGTCAATAAAAATAACCGTTTGTATTTGAATTTGAATTCAATATTCGGGTATGTACCTTCAACGCTCTACCTTCTCTGGTCTGGTAAACTAAGAAAGTTAAAAGAACAAAAAACAAAATGGATAAAATTAAACCAAAGTGAAATAAACACAAAATCTTATTAAAAATTAATTGTTGCAAATATAGTACTGTAGTAATATATGTAGAAGTGAAGAAGCGAAAATTAATTTGTATCTCATTTGAAAATGGAATGTATGTAACTATGTTTTTTTATTCATGTGAAACATCTAGAAGAACCTTTTTTTATTATTAAATACTCTCTTTTGCAAGAGTGTTCACGCCATTACAGCTAAAATTATGATTCTTATAAAATTAAAGCACAAGAGCCAATACGCTTATCACTTTTGTGTTACGTGATTCTAGACTTAAACGACAGTGAATTTGTCTAATGTAGCACACTTGGCAATGGTTAATATGGCAATACTATAAATCATATTAATATTAGAAAGGAGGGGTATCTTATCTTTAGTTTTAGTGTAAAGATTATCTACAACCAAATTTATATTATGCTATTTTTAAATTACTAAACGATTAAACTAACAATTCTGTCACTAAACCGTTGATAAATAGGCTGTTTTGAATATCCGTTATTGGATAAAATAAATAAAGTCGGTATTTTTTTAGAAACTTTTCCGCACTTATTAATAATTCTTTTTCTTTCATATTGACAGTGACATGAATATTGTCACTAATCTTAATATTATAGGCTTTTTGTTAGTTAAAACTGCTTTATTATCGTTAACATTCATTGGAGGAAATTCCGTAAAGTTGAATATAAAAGATTGTTAAGGAATTTT
Source organism: Popillia japonica (assembly GCA_004785975.1). Taxonomy (NCBI): domain Eukaryota; kingdom Metazoa; phylum Arthropoda; class Insecta; order Coleoptera; family Scarabaeidae; genus Popillia; species Popillia japonica. The sequence goes on along the minus strand of SMLS01071140.1, from coordinate 9,655 downwards.
TATCTTCCTTTGATTGTCGGGGGCATTTTCCTTTCTTTCATTGTTTTTAAATTATTATTAATAAGAAATTAATCAATAAACATGACACTAAGGTAATTTAAATAGATTTAATTTAGTAGGCACTCTTTTATTATATACATAGTTTTTTTTACATAATATATTTCGAAACGATTTTCACTCTTGTCATTTGTTCACCCACATTTATTACCAGTAATACTTTATGATTGATGCAAGATCATATAACGATGGAACATACCCGAAAAAGACATAAAATGTACCTTAGTTATTCCTGTAAATAAAAAAACCCAAAAGAATCATAGATCTAGATAAGAAATTACTCTCCAACGGAGTATAAAATATACCTTGAGAAATACATTTCTGATAGATCAACGTTTTTCTTTAATTGTACCGGAAAAAATATTATTAGAAAAAAATTGATGACTCGTATACCTAGTACGCGCACTTTATTTAAACACAGATTATCACTTTAATGAAAAGCGGTTTGTAAATTTAATATAGAGCTACTGTCTTCGTTTGTATTACATAGATATGTGCAGTGGTGGCCTTATAAATAGCACAGGTATCAAGTGTCGCTTGAATTAACGGTACAAACTGTTTTTATTTCAATTTTTATTACAGTAGTGTAAGAATCGCAGAGTAGTTTACACGTACACTCATGGTAAGTAAAGATCGGACAGTTTCCATATAACAACGTATTGAAAGTGTCCAATCTCTACTTACCATGACTGTACTTCCTCTAGCTATATATTTCAGTATAATTCTGCATGCAAGGAAAATAAAAGAGTTAGTTTCATTTCATACGCAGGCACGTAAAGAGCACAGTTATTGTTTTGATTGTGGTGGTGGTTGTTATTTTATACCGAAAGTAAGTGCACTACCTTATAATGAGACGAGCAAAACATTACACATCAGAGAAACGAGAGTTACTTAGCGCTATGAAAGAGAAGGGCATGTCCATATGAGAAATATCAAGTAGGGGAAGTTTACATAAAATGGGATACTGTGGTAAAACCCTAATACCCTAATTATTTGTGCAATACATACAGTAGCATGGGTTGTGTAATTGACCTAATACTTCCTACCTGTGTATGAGTAATCTCCAGCAGTTTGACCAAAATCGTAATTGGTAGGTAGGTGAGCTTATATTTTTTTAACATATTTCTTGTAAAAACTTATTACAAACATAAGCTTTTTGTCTTTATGGCCAATGGGATGACGGCGATAAGTTTTTTTACCAGTTGCTAGCACATAAACGACCAAATAATCTATAAAATTATTCTGATATGGAAAACGAGAGGCATTGTTTGTTTACATGTTCATGTATTGATAAAATAGGATACGACATGTGCTTCTATAACGAGATGTATCTCGTCCAGTGAGCTTTTATTGTGAAGTAGATTTTCTAAGCAGCAAACCTGGTGACCAGTGGGAGTTCCTGTCCTGGGTCCACGAAGCTTTTGGAGTGTAAGACAATGGGGCCAGTTATTTCATATGTGATCTGTTACTGTGTACTGATCCCGTTTTAGATACATATGTTCCTAAAATTGGAAATATGACTATCGCAAAAAATATTTGTTTTAGTTTTATGTGTAATACTTTCATATGTTATGTTTATTTTTTTAATAAAGTTATGTTTGGTATATTGATCATGGGGGTTGTACGTTATTTTGTATTTGTACTTATTTTTTAAACCCGGTCCAAACCTTAAGTATCCCATTTTAGGTAAACTTCTCCTACATTAAATTGTTCCCATAAATAAATACAAAATGCAATAAAGCATATTCAGACGAAAAATACTTTAGAAAACAAGAAGCGAAAGATTAGGCCCCGTAAAACAACCTTACGACAGGACAACCTTATTCGTCGATTAAGTCAAGAAGATCCTTTGCGCAGAGCTACCTAAATAAAAACCGAATTTAATAAACAATTAGATCTAAATATATCGACAAAAACGACGTCGATTACAGGCACGTAACTTAAATGGATGTATTGTAGTGCGAAAGCAACGCGTGTTAAATAAAAACCGTCAAAGAAGATTACAGTTTGGCAAAATAGATAAAAATAAGTCACTTTCATTCTGGTATTTGGTGCTGAGGACAGATGAGAGCAAATAGACGTGATGGAGCCATATCGTGATGAATCGCTTCTACTGATTTGGACTTTAATGCACGATAACGATGCAAATCATACGTCCAAAACCGTTAAGCAGTGAACAGAGCTAAGAATTCTCAAGTATGCAGTATTTTTGAAGTGTATTAAATTTTTAAGTAAGTTTTCATCTATATATCTTAAAAATAGGAAGCGTTCTGCTACACCATATTAATAATTATTTACTGGATTAAATTAACAAACGAAAGGGTTTGCATATGGTTCCCAAGATTGACACAACATACCTGCAGAAACTTGTTTGCACGTAAGCGTTTTGTTGTTAGTACATTTCACCTACTCATTGGACTCACTGGCTTCACGAATAAATTTATTAATAATTATTAGTTAAGTAAAAAGGATTATTGTTAGAAATTACTGTAAGCAAACTGAGAATAATTGATAACTTCTTATAAATTCTCAAATGTTATGGTCTGAACATCGAAGACAAATGGTAGTTATAATATCCCACATATGTACACTACCGCTCAAAATTTTAATCGCACCGCGTAAAATCGCAGTAAAAGTAAAATAGCAAAATCTATAAATGAGATAATAAATTTTACGACCGCAATAAATACTAAGAAATAAAAAATTGATGGCAAATGTGTTTTAAATGTTTCCTAGGTAGGGGTGTATTTCTACCTGCTTACGAGAGGGGATGAAACAATTATAACAATACCTTGAACTTCGCTTACTTGAAGTTTCGCCATAACAATCGAAGTGGTAATGTTATTTCTTGTATGCGCGTTGAATTCGTTTTAAACTATTCCACTAGTGGTAATAATGGCAAGAAGAAGGCAACTAAATGTAGAAAGAAGGGCATAAATAATTGCGTTACATAATACGCAACTGTCCAATCGGGCAATAGCACGACAGCTTCGAATATCTGAATATTGTGTACGGCAAATCATTAAGAGGAAGGTGGAAATAGGGCATTTTCAAGACCAGAAACGCAGGAAAAAGGAAAAATGTATTATGGTCGGATAAGTCCAAGTTTGAGGTATTTGGCACAAAACGACGAGTGTTTGTACGCCGCTGTCCAGGTGAACGGAAGAAAGATCAAAATGTTGTTCAAACTCTAAAGCATGGAGATGGAAATATAATGGTATGGGGCTGTTTTGGTGGTGGACACATTGGCTCATTGATTAAAATCGACAGCACAATCACCAAAGAAGTGTACCTACAGATTTTAAAAGATCATAATATCCGCACAGAAACTGAACTAATTGGTGAAAGGTTTGTGTACCAGCAGGATAACGATCCGAAACATACAGCCAAAATTGTCAAAGCATATTTTGAAGAGCAAAGTCAAGCAGGAATCCTTACTTTAATAGAGTGGTCCGGGCAAAACCCCGACTCCAACCCTATAAAGTTGATATAGGACTATTTAGGGCGCGAGGTACACAAATCTTTGCCAACCAATAAAGGAACCCTTTGGAGAGTGCTACAAAATGCCCGGAACGAAATCAACGTTGATTATTTGGATAAACTTATTAGAAGAACGTCTCGAATATGTGCAGCAATCATTAGTGCCAGGGGTGAAGTATTTGACGAAAAAAAAACTTAAATAAGTTTTGTACATGATTTGTATTTATATTTCATTGTAGTATGTGCAAGTACTACTGTTAACATTAAATTAAGTAAAGAACCTACTCTATAGCATCATTTCATTTTTGTTAGGTACGTGAGTAAATTTCAACACGGTGCGATTAAACTTTTGGGCGGTAGTGTAGATAAGTATTAATTTAGTAATTCATATTCTTTTTTCTTTTGTTTGATTTACTTGTTCTTAATTTTTAACTAAGAAGCAGTCAGATGTAGGTAATGCTGTTTGACGTTAAGAAGACGAAAAATTGTTTCGTATATTTGCCTACTCGATTGTTATAGTACCTAACTGTCAACCTTCAAAACACAAACACCGTAATCTTATAAAATGGCGGATTCGAATACAATAGATTCAAAGTTCCCAAACGGCGTTACCGCGATAACAGTATGAAAATCAGCTTGTCCAGAATCTGGCAGATTCTTCTGCTAGAAGATGATGTATGTATACTTCCATTTTTACGGCGAAGTAACAAAACTGAAAGATTTGAATATTCTTTAGAGCATAAATCGTATAAGAAATGAGTCCTGCCAAGTTTTAAGGACCGACCGGTCTAAGCTCCAACTGTTTGGGGACGTATTTCTGTAAATGGCACTGGCGACACTACAAAAATAGAATGCAGCAGAAGTGTACAAAAAATATTATATTACTATCCATCCATACTATGTGGTTCTTTTGTACAGTAGTGCATATACATTTGCCGGTGAATTCTGTGGAGCACGATAACACCACTTATATTATACGTAAGTACATACGTAGTAGTGACTGCGTTTACCTAAATGTATTACAATAACAGCTGTGTATAATTCTATCGCTACTGTGTATCATACCCAAGAGAATCAACCTTACGTCTCAGGTTTCAACCTCGTTTCGCGCGTTTAACGCTTAAATATGTATAATTGCTTATAAAAATAAAACGTCTGTAAATTGAATGAATGAAAAGTTAAGTATATTATTAAAGAAAACGAATACAGAAAGAGATATTTGAATAGATAAAATAGGTGAGTTCTGTACTAATTTCACATGAAACACAGAGAACAACGTATGTAAGTATATAGATTTGAAAATCAGATACGGTGGTCGATGCAGTAATTACCTATAGCTCGGCTTGAAATTTCTATGATATAATAGTTTAGTATGTACCTAACTAGTTTTATAATTAAATGTAGCAACTTCAAAAAGATACGTACAAAAACAAATTTACTCTTTTGCTTCCAGTATTGCCTGTTTGAAAAGAAGGCACTTCAGTGAAGACAAAAACGTGAAATTTGTATTTTTATGCAATCTGAGAAACAAGCATGCCAGAAGGAATAAACACAAAGAATACCTAACAATAATAGGCGCTCATGGTGTATTGTTGGAATCACCCTGCTAACGAGACTACAACGAAACAAGATTGGCTTCGGATCACGTGATTGTGGTTTTAACAAAAAACCTCATCAGCGAAGCTCAGCATGCAAGATTTATTTTCATAGTACTTCTCTCTCGATATTTACTTCCATAATACCCCAGCTGTAGAGACCTGCCGTTCGGTAGTGCTGCTTCCGACCTTTGGCTACTAGAGGGCATGAGGTTTGATACAGCGCAGTATTATTAACTAGAGGATCTTCCTCACAAATCCACCTTGCATTTCCCTAACAAATTCAACACTAACAACATACGAGGGTCGTTCGATAACTACGTGGCCCAACACAGGCATGGCGCTTCTTTGCTATTCTGTAGAACAATCTTTTAATACGTTAAATATGTGAGTACACACCGATATGTCGATTAGTCTTTGTTATGTCAACAGGAAAGGTTATGGCAACTGGATTTTAAGATTCTCATAGAATTATGTTGAAGAAAACAGTAAAACAATAAATGGCGAGAATTATGTAATTTTTTTATAACATTTGAGCGAAAAAATCAAAGATAAACAGCCTAATTTGGCAAAAACTAATGTGTTTTCCCGTCAGGATAACGCACCTGTCCACAAGTCTGTGATTGCAATGGCCAAAATTCATGAATTGTGATTCGTTTCAGGGCTTCATTCAACTTGTCAGACATGGCCATCGCCATTATCTGTTTTCAAATCTGAAAAAACGGCTCGCCGCTAAGAGATTTTCGTCCAATTCCGACGCAGTCGCTGCTGTAAATAGCTATTTCGACGCCTTGGATTCATCGACTTACAATGAGAGTATTGCTAATTTGGAATATCGTTGGAATAAATATGTTGAGCTAACTGGAGACTACATATATTGAAACATATTTTTTTTTACTTGCGTTTGCTTTATTAGGGGTCGTACTTAGTGAACGATCCTCGTATACCAGCTAATACTTCTGTTATATCAATAAAAATTTGGTTGTTAACCTACTCGGCAATAGGTTCACTTTCCAGTTCACTAAGTAGATACATAGTTAAATGATTAATAATTAAGAAAATTTTGTATATAAAAAAGAGTGGTGGTTTCAAATACTGTTTTGATAAAACGAAAACATGTAGTTGTATTCTTAAGTACCATTTTAAATTAATATGTACCGTTCTTTTAAAATTTTTCAAGTACTTTCAACAGTATATTAATGATTTAACACAATAAACTCTAAAAAGAACGGGTTCTCCACGTCAACGAGTTCCATCTGGCCAACGGTCTTATATTTTCATAAATCAGGCTATCGGAAAAGAGGTTGCCCTACGATGGTTTTATTGATTGGGTAGAAATTTTATCTCTTGAAATTTTAATACCTGTTTATAACACCAATTATAACAATGTGCATTCGCATAAATTACAAAATGCATGGGAAATACGAAATGCATTGTTATGAATTACTAATAACGTTTGAAGGCATATTTCGATTCCTGAAGAACATACCTTACAAACATAATAAGTTTGGGTTAACGGAGAGTTCACACTAAATTCTACTAATTCATAAACTATCATACTTCCTAATATTTTTTAGAACATGTAATGAAATAACTTCATTTAATCTTTAGATAAAATGTTGGAAAAAAATTAAATACAACAATTAACTTATATAGCAGACAAAACATGAATATAATGACCATTTTGTAGTAGGTACTATGTGGTCTACGTAAGAAACACTTTGTTCACAATTAAGATGCTATTGGAAATGTGGAAAATATAAAATCTGAACATAGTTATGACAGATCAGTTCAGAGATGATTTTTGTTATCACCACATTATAACAGTAATATACATACATACGCTTATATATGATCGATTAATTTTTGTTCAATTTCAGCTGTTCCCTTATCCCTCAAGTACATAGCTTTCAATCAGTTTACATGTTACTTTTTCCTCCATTAATTATTGGAAGTTATTCGAAGTCTTTTTTAAACAGAAAAATGAGATTCATAGCAATTTCATAAACCTTTTGGAATTCCTTTAAGTCCCCCACCGTGTGTTTCTAAACAAATATGTATGTATGTAGGTATGTATGTATGAATATGTATATAAATATAATGAATAATATACACAAGATTTCCTAGTTCTTTGTGCTGGAATTGGTATTCTATTCGCACGTATGTAGGTAATAAGTTTAAAACTTGCAGTTATGTAATACTTACATATATAATATTTTTGGTCTGAAAGATATGCTGCGTTATTTAGTTGTGCAATAACACTTTCTACTAACGTTAAAAGAATCTTTAACATCGCCGAAAATGTGACACTACTATTTTTGAAACGTGTCATCAACTTTTTTGTTAATTGGTAGCAGACGTTTAACTGGCTGTCACCACTAACTATCAGTAGGTATAGCCAATAGTGTTTTCGTTTGCTTAGAGAATCATAGTCATGGGAGGATAATAAGCTAATAAGATACAAACAACTCATATTCACTCTCTTAAGTCTAAATAGTGGGATCACCTGATGCTGTATGAATAAAAAAATAAAAAGGTGAAAGTATGCTTCACATGACACGGTTATAACTTTACCCCATAATTAAAAAATTGTTTTCCAATTATTTTCTGCATATCAAAACATTAACAATTCTAATAGGTATACAACATATGAATTCATTAAAACAAAACAAAGGTACATCAATAAAACGAATATTAATTTATATACTTAGTAGCTCGTGAGTGTGTTAACGCGGTGTTCGTATTTAAACAAACAAAATATATAACAATTAATCTATAAACCTAACATTATAATCTTCTATAATAAAAGTTGCGTTTTCATAAATCATGCAAATGCACTTAAATAATTGTTTATTTTAGAAGCCGTCATTTACCAAATAACACAATTTACTTTCTTTCTTTTGTGGTAAATTAGATGTGGGATTTAGTAATAGCTATAATCGTATATTTACTTTTTAAAAAATATTCACCGTCTGAATCTACATAAATATGTATGTATGTACTTTAATATCGCTAAATATTTTTTTACTTACCAAAGCTTGAGTAATACGACTGCGTACCCCTATCCCTTGTTTGGTCGGAAATTTGATAAATTAAAGCAAGAAAACCAACAAAAAACAAAACCAAGACTATTTTAGCGCATCCTTTGCACTTTGCAAATATGAATCTACAATTAAGAAAGAGATATACGTTAAATAACAATAGCTTAAAAAGAAGTGTTATTTCTTCGGTATTACTTTGTGAGATTCATGTTTTCATAGAATCGGCAAAATTTATTCTAACTTCCACAGTAACCCATTACTGCATGTGCAAAGAATCGGTGCAAATTTCATTAACAAAAACATGCAGATTATAGCAGATGTAAATTGATAAATTAGATTTAAATTAACAACGCCGTCTGTTTGTGTGTTCACATTTCAACGCCCGAAACTTTTATTAATACTGTGTTTAACATACTTCAAGATCTCCGACAAGAAAAAGGTCTCACTAGCACCACTTCCACATAATCCATTGTTCTACGAGCGCGAGCTTGATCTGGTAAGGACCATGCTTGCACATTTGATATCTAATGGGTAGGATATAGACCGAATAATGTTATTCCGTAAAACTCGAAGAGATGGTACAAGACAGAGCACAGGTTTCTTAAATTTAAGCACGATATCTGTTTCTACGATGGAAGGTATTTTCTAAAATTATACCTTTGTGAATAAGAGGACGCTCACTACGATGTTTAATACAAAGCATTATATAGATAATGCTCTTATTCTTATTATAAAATATTACAACCCAATGAATTGGTGTCGTTTCTTGCAAATTCACAAACGGTCAAGCAAAGGAAATATTAAAATCACTTATTTATTGAATTAGTACGAACCTCCCGAGAGTTATGCTTTCGACAACTAGATGGCGCACAGAGAACAATACAATAATACAATTTCAAACATCAATATTACATTTTTATTTAATTTGTAAATTATAATTAAAAATGGATTTCTTGTCCTTGTCTTTCAAACTAAAATGCGCGTATTTTTCGGAGAAAATTCCAAGTTCCCAGTTTGCAAGTGGTCATATCACAGCGCATTCTTGTTTGCTACTTGAACATGTACTGAGTGTTTCAACACAGTGTATAATGTATCAGTCCAATGAAATAAATTCGATAAGAAATAAATGAGGGGTGGGTGCGAAAAAACGCTCGAACACATCAACCATACCGACTTTCTTATTTTAAATACAATGTCCTGTATAATTAATCCATTTTTGCATTCCTCAGGAAATTCTAGACATATTTTATGTACAATGTCTGAAACCCATCTTCAACTGTTTTTCGGAAATATTAACTGTTTTCAGACTTATTGCAAAAAATAACAGTAAAAAAAAGAAAATTATTTCATTACACAAATTCGCTGCAACGCACTCAACACTTATTTCCCGGTTAGGTTTTCCTTATGAAAAATTAAGCAAAATCCAGTTCGGCGTTTCCTTTTTACTGGTATGGTTCATTTAACAGAAATGCACAAAGTAAT
>ML219079.1:0-34838 GCA_004785975.1 Popillia japonica | reverse complement strand
TGTGAGATTAGTATCTGGAGAGTTCGCTGGCCAAACCAAGTGTGTAATATTGTTATTTTCAAAAAATGCATTCATTTGCCTTGTTCTATGAGAACGCGCGTTATCATCAACTGACACAAAACCATCGCCTGTTTCATTAGCAAATAGCAACACTACAGCTGGTAATACGCTTGACACTATTCATTGTAGCATTTCCAATCATAGCCTATTAAGTTGGACGAGTCGCAGAAATACGTCCCCAAACTGTAATTAAACCACTTGCTCCTCTGTTTCTCGACACTTTAACTATTCCATTTGAGTTATGCAGACGCACTCTGATCTCGTCAGTGAATAAGCAGCGACCCCAATCTTTAACATTTCAATTTTCATGTTGATGTGACCACTCTATCATCCTCCTTTTGTGGACTCTGGTCAACAAACCACAGTTTTCAGAAGATTTGCGCCTTAAATTTAACGCATGGAGCGTTCTTCTTACTGTTTGAATGGGTACTTAAGTACATGTTGCATTCAATAACTGAATTTGGCGTATTCTTGCAGTAGAAAATCTATTCCTTCGTCAGTAAACTGTAAGAAAACGTTCCTACTGACTGTTGCACTGCAATATGGCCCTCTTCTGTGTCTATGTTGGACAGATCCGGCATCATCAAAACGCATTAGAACTCTACTGATCACATCGTGGCTCACATTAATATGGGCCGCAACAGTTCTTAGCCATGTACCAGTTACAAGCATTCTCATAGCTGGACTCATCTCTGTAATACTTAACCACCAAACCATTCTACATTAAAATAAATAAATTAGCAAAATTTACAAACAACAACGGGGTCGCAAATGTTATTCGATATGCATTTGTTTGCATTCAGAAACACCAGTTCAAAAGCAGTGTATGTAGTACTAAGACCTGATTAAGTGCACTTCAAAACAATAATGGCTAGTTCCTTGTGGATAAAGCAATCTGTATTGTTCATAGATGTTTGAACGTATGTACATGACATCGGATATCTACTGTGGAGAAGAAACAGAAAACTTTTTGCTAATTGCAGTTGTAAATTAAAGAAAATGTACGTAAGCGCTTAAGAGGTCAAACCCCTGCTACTAAGTCATACAAAAGTTTATTCAAGTAACTCATCAAACTGTGTGTTTACACGTGCAATCTGTTTCTTGAAAGAAAAGAATTCACAAACCGCATTTTAGATCGTTTTAATAAAATATTTGACCTTTTAAAATAATTTATTCCATTACTTTAATTAGACACTTCGTTCTTCTTCACTAGGTAAATACACTTCTCTTTTGAAAAATAGACACCACGAGGTATCAATGTTGAAACTTCAGTGTTAATTAAAAAATCTCCATAATGAACACACAAAGCAGTAAGGGTCGAAATCTCTTTATTCTTTTCTTATTTATCTTAATTATTCTTTGGAAACGTTTTCGAGGAGAGACGGGAAGGATGTATTTACCCTTAGATCTAACGCCTTTCGGCGCACTTTTGAATTTTAAACGTACCCTTATAATTAGGTGGCAGCGATGGCTGTACCCATAAAAGTTTATTTCCTTTCGGATGACCCAAATTTTACAACACCATTATTTTATTTTGCGACGTCGACCGATCAATAGGGTGCGTAAAACTTTTATTCTTCTTCTTCCAATACTTTTCCTTACATGAAACAATCTTCGTACAGTGCCTCCGAGTTTACTTCCGTTGACTGCATTTGCGTAAGCATTTCCTCCTTTACTAACTTCCAAAATTTTTTGCCAACTCGCTCCTGGAATACATTACTGCTGCTTTAAAGTTTTGTGTCTTGGTTTGCGTAAAACTCGCCTTACGATGCAAATCTAGTTTCACGAAGTAGAATATTAAGTTTGTATAACGGTGATAATCATGTATATAATGTTACTAAAACGAAGGAATTTCTGCTACAAATTTAATAATTTGGTTAAATATGTAGAGGTTGTACATTCAAAGCAGCTCTCCTTTATTATAATTATATGGAAATTAACCTTTGGCTCTTTCGGTGTATATTGCATGTATTACTAACAGCGCTTAAGAAGGTAACATATTAAGTATCAATTTCGAAGGTCACTCACCTGGTGTAGATTTTAAACTGGTGTTGTATTTGGTACAACCTGTAAAATAAAAGCATACATCAGATCACAGAAGTCAATGCTGATAAAAGATAATAAGTATAAGAACAAGTATCGAGTTCTTATATTTAACACAGTTAGGCGGTGATTACAGATAAGGATAGATGTTTGTAAAAGTCAAAAGTGTAAAAGTTACAATTCCAATATTAACTTAAATATTCGCAGGTACAGTGGCTGGAGGAGTAAGCACGGTCGATCTCTGATTGCAGGAGAATAAGTGGTAGGAGGTACGAGTTCAAATGCGTAAGTTCGAAGACAATTTTGTGAGAAGCATTCCATGGGGGCATCAAAACTGCCCAAAACACAATATGACTTTCGAGAAAGCCACTCTTTATTAGAATTGGGGAGGTACATAGCTCTGCTAATAATGTCAGTATCAGAGCGAATAGTTTCTGCTGCATTTGCAACAAATTTGGATGCCTATTCTACTCTGGTTTCTTACGTTCTTATACGGCCAATTGCAAAAGTGGTGACTATTTTTGAAACACTACTAGAACTTTAAGAGCCAACTACATATATTAAATCTTGCATCTGGGACTGGAACTGTGACTTCTTGATGAATTTTCTCGAAAATGGTTACTAACACCATATTAACACTAACACTGACACTAACCCTATTAGCACTAGGTACGTATTTCAGCAACTAAATTTCCATCTTCAGGAGTAGAATTATACTAGTGTGTAGATGGCAATTTAGTTGCTGAAAAACTTATCTAGTCCCAATGGTGTTAGTGTTGAACAAAATTTTCGAGAATATTTATATTAAATATTGTTACTCCTTCAGTAAATTTTTCTTTAGAGGTTGTAAATCACTCGCCTATTTCACTTAGACATCAGTAAACATTACTGCAGATTACTTTCGCACCACAGAGAAAATTGCAGGTAAGTGATCAAGTGCTCCTCAAGCATTTCAACTGCACGATTCATAATCAAATTTGACAACAACAACTTGTCAATAATAGTGAAATCAATAGTGCGACAAAACATCTACACTACTAGGGACTGCTAGGGACATCTAAAACTGCGAATGAAGTTGAGTTATGATACGGTTGTGGGCGTGCGCTTTTTAGATATTTATGATTTGAAATCGTGTTAACATACATATCTATCACTGGCAATCATACTCTGTGGCATTCTATACGTATATGTATGTACACATAATTATGTCAGCTCCAGTTTTCTTGCTCTTTCAATTCTCGTCAGACTCGCGACAAAAAGATCCTTGTACTTTGTGCTTCATTAAATTACTCATATGCACACACTTTATATTTTTTAGAATCTTAGGTTTTATTGATTGTTGCATTATTGAAATAGTCAAATCAATATATTATTAATATATTATAAATATTAACGTACAAAATGTGTGAAGCTCTATTTGTTTTTCTGTCTAATTTTGTCAATATTTCTTTCTTTTTCTTCTCCTACTAATCACTTTCTAAGCTATCTGTCTGGCAAGAATCCTACTTGTGAACATTTCAAGTTACGAGGGACAAGCTACAATTATTGGTAATAGAAAGATTGATTGAAGTTTTTAGAGTTATTATTTTAAATATCTTTGAAGTGCTTGCCATTTACAATAATGCACTTAACTATGATCTCCTTCCATAGTTTAAAAGCGCTCAACCAGCTGTCTTTATGGATACTATCAAAAAAAACATTTAACGGCGATGTTAATCTGTTCTTTTGAATGGGACCTTTTCCATCTCAAATGCTTTTTAAGCTCAAGAAATAGCCAGAAGTTACACATCGACAAATCCGGTGAGTAAGGAGGATGTTTTACATACAATTTTGATTCTGTTTTCCGCTAAATACTGAAAAGTATGGGACGATGCGTTATCATGATGTAACATGATTCTGTTTCTTAGCACATTACTGAACACAGTAGACAAACAATTTTCAATTAATATCTAATAAAAAATAGATAGGTACTTAAAAGTATGCACAATGTACTTTTAACTATTTAATGTAGTAATTACTAAGCGGCTTTAACGCCCCGCTAATTTAATGAATTTTTTAAACACAACCTGATACTAATGTAAAGTGACTGTAACTGTACACAACTTAGTCTCTTTTAAGTGCTTCTAACAAATATTCAATCTCAAAGCAAAGTTTTAATTAATTATTAATTATATAGCTTCGGCGACTGGGTTACATGATCCCGAGAAAATACAAACTCTGTGTAGCGGAACTTAAACATAGCAATAAAAATTAACGCTTACTAGAAATTAGGAAAAAGGATAACAACAAATTTTCGTTTATTTTAATCTACTCGGGATAATCGTGAGTGCCATCGACAAAACCGTTTGAAGCCTAGTGCGTCATTTCCTTGGGACAAAATAGCTTATTTTATTTAATAAAGAAAACTGAACAATACATTTTAAAACCAAAGCGAAAACTAAGCGACTATGTCCACTACAAAATATCCCAGTAAACAAGTGCTTATCAGCTATTGTTTTATGACAGTTTAATTTGACGTTTTGTGTAATTTGTGGCAATTACAATAATTGCGTATTCTAATGCTGAAATTAGCGATATTGTGTTCAAGTAGTATCGTGCCAATGGAAATTCTTTACAAGCACGTCGCCTCTATGCTGAATCGTTTCCTGATCGCCAACTGTCTTTGCATATGATGTTTCAGACGGTGTTTTAACGACTAAGAGAAATTGGTTCGTTTGAGACGTCGTCTTATGATACGCAACAGCGGAGAATTCTATGTGCTCCACAGATAGAAGATCAAATTTTGAGTATTATTGATGAAATTCCCGATGCCAGTGTTAGAAGAATTGCGACTCAAGTGGATGTAAGCAGCAATCTTGTTTGAACTTCATGAGCAACTCCTATACCCCTACCATATCTAACGTGTACTTTCTGCTCCGGATTATCAAGCGAGAAGGAATTTCTGTGAGTGGTTTTTGCGAAAAGCTTGTGATTGGCCAGATTTCGCTGACATCCTTTTCACTGATGAAGTTGGTTTTACTAAAAATGGAATATTTCATTTCTACAACAATCACGTTTGGTGTGACGAGAATCGTCTTGATACCGTTGAAGCCAGGCACCAGCAACGTTTCTCTCTAAACATCTGTTTAGGCATGATAGGGGACCGGTTGTTAGGACCGATTGTTTTGCCACAACGCTTAACAGGTCCTGCATACACTGAGTTCTTGGAAAATACTTTATTTGAACTTTTTGAAGATTTTCCTATAAATCTGAGACTGAACCTCTGGTTTATGAAAGATGGAGCTCCACCGTACTTTATGTCTGATGTTAGAGAACATCTTAACAATTAACTTCCTGGAAGGTGGATAGGGCAAGGAGATCCCATTACTTGACCTCCAAGGTCTCCCGATCTAACCCCATTGGACTTTAGTATCTGGGATGATTTGAAAAGTTTAGTGTACGCAATACCGGTAAACGATCTTCCAGAGTTGCGCCAACGAATAGAACGCTGTTGCCAAATAATTCAACAAGAACCTTTGTTTTTTTTAAAGAGTGCGCGCTTCCTTTGAAAGAAGATGTAGATTCTATGTCAAAACGGAAGGACGTTATTTTGAACATCTTCTTTAGTTATAATCTATTTTATGTTAAACTACAATAACATCTTAATAGAAACCGCTAAAGCAAATTTACTCTGCTAATCTAGTAAACGGTTAATTTGCTGACATATGTTTACTATGACTATTAACCTTATTTTCGATAGTACTAAAATCTTTAAAGGATGTTTCAGAACACCCTATATTTCAACATTAAATTTATAATTGACAATATAAAGTAGGTTACAGTGTTTTCTTGTTTTCTCAACAAGATTCCTTGGAAATGTTGTAAAAGAGGCATGTCGTTTTAGTCACCGTTTGAAAAGTTATATTACAGGAGTTAAGGTGGCAGTCACACCAGCAAAACAAGTTAAATAACTAGCACTCACTACAACACAAAGAAATGAAACCTAGGCATTGTAAATACTAATGACTTCAGTTGCTCGCTTTACACACAACCGCTTGATGTATGATATCGGTTGCCCCTATTGTTTGTAATCCAGTGTAATTACAAGATTGGTTTGACACGCCTATTTTAATGTACTTTCATTACAAAGTCCACATTTCTTTGATCCTTATAGAATGTATGAAAATTTGTCTTAAGATCATAATAAAAGCGAATTACTTTGTACAAGCTGTACACCAAAGTAGCTGAGTCCAATCAATATATTACAAGCTCGCATTTATGGAGCAAAGAACTGGGTCTAAAGGGCCACGAATAACGCATCATATTTAAAGAGAATCTGGTGGTTCCAATATGGTCTTTCTTATTTTAGCTTATCATGTCAATATCCTTTGTAACACCCGCTTATTGTGAAACGAAGTCTAAGAACAGGAGTTCTTAGTACAGAGTTTTTTAAGAATAGTGACGAATGTTATTAATCAAGTTAGAAAACTACAACTGTGAATTCAGAAAGTTGTAAGATCTTACCATATTTTTGTCGCAGATTGTATCATATGATTAATTGCACTTTTACCGTAATTACATAGATCAGTCTGCAAAAACTGAAAAAGTAAAAAGCACTGTACTGGGTGAGATGATAAATGTCACGCAAAGTGTACTTGTTTTGCGAGTATCTTTATGAAGGTTCCCTGAAAAATGTTCATTGGTGTTGCAGTTATATATTACGGTACATTACGTGCAGTCAGATAAATACACAGTAAATATTAGCGGTTGAAACGGAAATAGTTTAAAAAAGATATTCTGCAGATATACTCCTATAATTTCAGTAAAGCAACAACAGTTTATACAGTTAGTGTGAATAATAAAATAAAATTGGATATAATAGAATTAGTGTTCTTCTCCAAAAGCTTTTAAATTATTTTCTTAATTATTTTGGCCATCTTCAGAAAAAAATCTACAGTATGAATATTTTAATGAATTAGGTTTTTACTACTTTCTTGTAACAGTATACACCCCTTGGTGTTAAATCTTCTGCTTGGCTATATTTCTTTCTTCATTATTCGACTTTTTTGGAACGATATCAGTACCTTTATGAAAAAAATTCCCGATGACAATATTATATGTAAATTCAGACATTCAGGGGAGATAAAGTGAAGTGAAATAGGCTCAGTTTCACATAAGAAAGTGGGTAAAAATGAGGCCGACAAAACAAAGGACTGGCTTATAATGATACTATAAACTCGCCTTTATGAAAATTTTACCGGAACAGGAAGCCGAAACATCGTGGAATTCGGAATTAAATTTCCTTCCAGTCCGTAAAGCGATTATCTTTATGTGCCGCCATTTTTCAAACTCAGGTTTAAAAGACATTTGCCAGACAGAAGCTTGTAATATGAAGATAATTATTCTTGTCATTTCGGAGGGTTCAGTTCCTGCTTCTTCGTCCGTTCATACTTGTGTTTTAGCAATACACACTGGTGTTTATAATTAACAAAATTAGAAAGAAATATTCTGGAGACAGGAATGTTGCAAGTATTTTCATAGTCTGTTAGTTCGCAGAAGTACTGGTGTTCCTTTATAACTTCGTATGAAGCGACTGGGCAAACAGGGACGTGGAGTACGATGTTACTTGAGCTAAAGTATCTTCTTTAGTCTCACTCCTGTATTTGAAATATTTATGAAGTATCTGTGTTTTCCGTTGGAATTCATGATTTGTTTGTCTTACACTGTACGAATAAAAACTACATTATAATTAGGGAAAAATAATAATGCTTTATAGATACTCCACAAACATAAACTACTAATACCCACAATATATTATAACAACAGAGTAGCAAATTTGTTGAGATTGTGTCAAGAACTTTATCACCTACAATATGTGTTAGGTAACTACTAACTTACGCGGTACTCTAATCTCTTACTATAATAGCACCTTCACGTTGATATTGAGGTTAACATGGGATTAAACGGAAATGTCTATGCAGTAATTCGACAGAACGACGTTTTCCTTTATTGTGCTATAAAAATACGAAACACCCTTTAATTAAACTTTTATCTTAATAAAGATCTAAAATTTTAGAGTGCCTAATAATTAACCGATAAAGCTAAGGTTGAGGGCTGGGATACGATTCTAATACATCAATGCTGTAGAAAAAGACTTCCGCTTGCCGTTATATAACGTCCTCGAAATGACAAAAGTTTTAATGAGTAGAAATTATAACATTTAAGTTAAAATTCACTCCAGCAAGTTATAATTGATGATAAAATTTCGCAATTATGTTTCATGCTGGTTTCATTTTATCTTCTCCCCATTGACAGTAGCAACCACTTCAGCGTGTACTGTTCACACTAGAATTACATGCAAATGCGTATCTACAGTCGTCTAGGTATGTATGCAAAACTTTATTTGCTAGTGCATAGGTTATTTGCAGGCACATCCATCATGCTAAAATATCGATCTGATCTCTTAAAAAACTTGCATACTGCACGTTGTCAGAGTAACTAACAGTAAGCAGAACAAACAAGGATAACGAATGCATTTACAAGGTATGTGTGTTTACAATGCTGTTTTACATGTATGCCAATTCTTCATTTGCCTATATATTCGTGAATACACATGCAAGTTTAAATAAACTATTTGTAATGAATATTTAAATTGTTTTAAAAAACCACTTGGCACCGTCTTATGCAAAAATCTACAATACTCGTATTGTAGATTTTTGCAATGGTAAAGCGTTATCTCAGGTGGCCGATATATACAGGTGTCCGTTAACAAAGGTTTTACTGTAGTGACAACTTGACTTGTGACGTATTATTAAACAACACTGACAGTAAATTGTAACCTCGTTATTTGTGATATTTCTTGCAGCTTTCACTTGCACATACTCTTATATCAAATAAAAGAATTGTTTTTTTTCTCAATCTCCAAAGATCTCTAAAAATATCATACTGTATAAAATTTGTGGCTTAACTCAAAACAACCAATTCTGAAACAAAATTCTAAATATTCTTTTTAGCAACTGAGACAATTAAAAAACATACAAAAATTTAAGCAAATGAAACGTTAATGAGACGTATGTAGTTTATCGTAGTATTAACGTTAAAAGAAAGAGTTTAACTTGTTCAATGCATGAAACTGGTGAAGTTTATTATATGGAACTACGCAATTCAAAAACTTCAACGGAGTTTACTAATACTTACGTTTGCTTACGAAATTTGGTAGATAAAATTTGAAAGAACAGGTAGTGAACATGACATCAGGAAACGAAAAAGGATATACAATGAAGAAGATGCTGCTACAATATTGGCTCTAGATCCTGTGGAAACAAATCCGAAATTGTCCTTACGAAAAAGGTCTACACAGTTAAATCACATATTTAGCAACTTACAAAGAATGAATGGAAGTTGGATGACTGCTCGTTACCCTGATTTAAGCTCATCGCATTTTTTAATAGATGATGTTCAACAGCATGTTTATAAACTAATTTAGATAAAGATATCGAAATTTTAAAACAAGAAATTACAGAAGCGCCACTGAAGATGTAATCCACAATGTTTATAAAGAATTTGTACGTAGAGCTGACAAGTGTGTAGACGTTGGAGAACACCACGCTGAATAAAACAAAATCTTTCGTGTTTAATTCAAGTGTGTTTCTTTAATTTTCACAGCTGGTAAAAGGAATATTTAGATTTTTGTTTCAGATTTAGTGGTTTTGAGACAAGCAAGAAGTTTTATAAAGAATAAAATTTTTGCGTTAAGGTCCGAATAATTCTCAGATTTTTTGTTTTGTCTAACTTTGTAAGACGAATAGATAAATTTGAGGAAGCAACATCCAAATTACGTATACTACATTAAAGCTTAGCTGGAAACTTAAGTAATAATAGTGAAATTGAAAATTTATTTACGCTAATGGACGCGATCGGCAAAAAGAGAAACTAAAGACAAGGCGAATCTCTTAAAAAATGATAAAAGAGTGACTTTTTTGCATATTCTAAATCACATTATACTGTGTTGTTTGAAAATTATAAGGATTGAGATAATACCAAACGTAGACTGAGCAAATAAGCAAGTTTGAGTTTGATTTAAAATTAATAGCATTGGTGGAGGCGCCGGAAAAGAAAACAGAAGAAAGGCAACAGAATTACACACTTCAATATCAATTTGTGCACCAATATCAGATAAAGGAACTACCTTTTTACTCAAAAGTTTTAAAATGTTTAATGTAATTTGTCATAGTTGTGTAGATATTAACTAATAGTTTTTACCCACAACAGTTTTGGATTAAATTTTCTTCGTATGTTTCAGGCTCTACATGCTTTTGCTCAGGATGATTTTGAAACCAAAAACATATAGAAAAAAATTATTAGTACTTTTAACAGAGTTAGTTAGATGTGTATCTATGTAGGTGTTTTATAACTGTGGCGCGAGTGAAATATTTTGTTATTTCAATATCGTTTTATTTATTCTAACCTGAAATTGTTGTTTGATTTTAACTAAATAGTAACAATTCTAATTCACTCCTACAGATCTCACTTCTCTGCCCAGTGATTATAGTTTTTACCTGATAGTCATCTATACAGGGTGTCCGCGATATACAAAGCATGCTTTTAAGGGATGATAGCTACAACGATTTAGAAACAAAAACATATAATACACCTTGGGTCTATCTGTAAGCGTAAACGAGAAAAAAAATATTTCTCATGTCACAAACTTCGACGCATACTGTACAGAGCCAGCTGATCAGTGCAGATTTACCCGACGATTACAGGCGTGTGTTCTTGAAAATGGGCAACACATCGAGCCTTTCCTGTAATACATTTTCTTCTGTCTCTCAAAAAAGTCCTTTTTAGGACCACCAATTTATCACAAATAAAAGAAAAGAACTCAACTTTGTAGTAGCCTTTACGAAAGAGCTTAAAGCGCCATAACATAATTGCAGTAATTACATTGATTTCATTCAATGCGACTTTCCTTCAACTTAAATTTTCATTTACCGATCGGAGGCTGCTATTAAATACGCCCTTTTCACTCTAACTTCAACATAACATCGATTTTATTGTCATAACATTATGTATTAAAGAAAACGCAAAGGTACCTTTATTTTTAGACCCAATGTGTATTATATGTTTTTGTTTCTAAATCGTTGTAGCTATCATCCCTTAAAAGCATGCTTTGTATATCGCGGACACCCTGTATAGTAGACAGATATCATATAATAGAGGAAGAAGTAGTACAGTGCTCCCGCAAGGGATCTATATCGATACCAAGGGCAATTATATATATATTCACAAACACGGTATGGTACTGGCAATAGATAAGACTGTGGTGGAAGGTTGTATGCAAGTGAAAACACTCATGTGAGAAACTTGGCGAGAGTGCTGTCAGAGCAAGGGTAGAAGACAGTAGACTACCAGACCTACCGATAATATCAAGAAGTGTAAGGATCTGGAACATAATAAAGTAAATTTTTATCCCACACAGTTTTTTAATGGGCGCAGGCATCTCAACGCATACCTAGCTAGAACGGATAGAGTAGTGGACCTCATATGTTGAGAAGTCTTCTGAAAACAATGTTCATAAAACCTTGAGTGCAAAAGACAGAATGACTACAGAGAAACACTACAAGAAACATTAGCCGTTGACCGCCAAATAACTTCGGAGGAACGATACTAAGCTATGTTCGTCTAGAAGGTTCTAAGGAGGAGAGGATAGAAATATAAGCAGCACAAGCAGCAATTTTGGATTGGAATCTAAATTAATAACAGTTCACCGATAAATCTATTTACATCTGAAATTCCACCTGAAAAGAGAGCTGTTTCACTTTTTGTGCAGTATATTCGTAATTATTATTACTTATTATTATACACTACAGTATAGTTTACAATAGGTTATTATCATATACAACCTTGACAGTTAAGAACAATTTATTCTGATTGTCTACACAAATACTTACAAAATGGAAGTAAAAGTGAAACAATAAAATATATTTTCACTTTCTACAACCAAATTCACTTTACATATTTGCTTTACTTGCTTTCAAACATTTTAGTTTCAATCATCCACCATGGAAAATCATTTTTCAGTAACATTTTAAGAAAAGGCACTTACTTTTAAATCTATTCTTACTTGAAGTGCGAGTTCATAGTATGTACTATATTTCATTAGATACTATTAAATTTGTATTCAAGTACCTCCTTCGGAAATAGACATGTAAATAACGCCTACAGCACTGACGCAGCATTACTAGAAAACTGCCGAAAACTACAATAAAAATGCTATTATCGTAACTATAAAATGGCTGAAATCTCCCATACAAGAGGTCGTGCAGCACTATTCTGGAAACGAAGTATGAATTTAAAAGGTAGATTCATTTAAATTATATACATTGTAGACGAATACCTAAAAGATAGCAACGTATTTATGAAAAGATTTGGATTTTGGAAGGGTTGCCATTTACTCGCACAGAATATTAAATATTATCAAAATTATGGTATGATTCTTTATAGAAATTTATAAAAGTTTAGAATTTCTAAATGTACTGCATCATGTAGAAAAGAAAATAAGTATTACACTGCGCAAAAAGCAATAACGAAAAAGCAACAAGATACAAGTTGTCAATTTGATACGTTGAGTTTCTTCAGTCTACTGGGACTATTGTATTGAACCAAAAAAATACACAACGACACAGTTGGCGACGCAGCTCATTTAAATAAATCCAGGGACTATTGATTTCTTGATGTAAGTTTGCAACAGGTAGTATATCTATTTTTAAGTGAAATTGTCCGTCTAAAAAAAGCACAAATCGTATGGATGACGTTTACAGCGGTTTAATTGTTGAAAGCGTCGGAGTTCAGTAAACTTACCTTTTCCTGTATATTATTCAGTACTTAACCAGACATAGACGACAGAACTTTTTCCATTTACTATATACTGTCTGGGAGTCGGAATATCTCTAAAAGTATTCTAAGACATCCGCACTGTAATTTACATAATTTTTAATTAAGGTTCACAAGTCTACCGTTTGATCTTGGTGATTGATTGTATTCTATAGACGCATAAACGTGGCAAGATTGTTATTTTGTTGATTATACTCTCAAATCGTTCTATTTAGAAAGATGTCAGGATTGCGGAACGAAGTCAATTAGATGAAAAAATCAAGACTACAGCAGAAATATTTATTTATGAGTTTTGCACAATTATTTGATGACTTGCATGGAAGTAACGAATGGCGAAATGCGTTGTCAGATGTTACACAGGAAACTATTCTGGGACTACGTATATTCCTCTATTGACTCAGTACTAGTATCTGGAACTATTTGGGATACAACATCAGATACTAACGGCATTCCTGTACTCCATCCTCTATACTATTTCTGCCTCTCTCATCGATTTGCTCTCTTCTGTCTGGCGAATTCATCGGACTCTTTCTTCGCAATTATGTCATTCACCATTTTATAAATAGTTCCCCATTTCTTTGAATTGGACAACATCGTTGGTATCATTGCATCTGCGGAAACTTCACAGCCTAGTACACCAAAGGCTTTTCTGCGAATTTCCGTCCACCGGTCGCACTCGAAAATTGTTGTGTTCAACAGTGTCCTGTATGCTGCAATACATAGAATGATCTGTGGCGTCTGTCAAGACTTGCATCAAGAAGTACTGATGGCTACATCTACCCATTCGGGGATGTCTCTTATCAGCCTCTTACTCCACAATGCCTTGGTCTTCTCCTGCTCTGATTTGTTTTGCCACTCACTTAGCGTTATCGCTCTGGCTTGTATTCTCGCTAGTTTACGGTCTTCTTGCCTGTCATCATACAAGTACTTTCTCGCGCTAACCTGGAGTTCTATTGACGCCACGCCCGTTATCACCTGAAGCGCCGCTAGGGATACTGTCCTATATGAGGATTCTACACGAAGGAGCATATTCCTCTGCGTTCTCTCCATCATTCGCATTTTATGGACATTGCTTTCCACCATATAGAAGCTGCGTACAGAATCATGTTGGAGGTGGCACTGCAAAGCACAGATCTTTTGTTGCTGTTCGGCATGAGCTTGATGAGCCTGGACACTTTCCTTTCGGTAGTACAAGCTACCCTGCCTACATGGAACCAAACGATTCTCTTTCATCCAGTGTAACGCTTAAGTACGTTATTGTCCTAGTGGGTTTGATGTCGATCCCGTTAAAAGTCAAGAGGATGTTGTCCCTTTTTCTTTTCCCTCTCATAATCAGAGCTGCGGTTTTATTCGGCGCCACCTCCAGTCTATGCTCGCTCATCCATGCAGCTATCAATTTCAAGCATGCATTGGCGTTTTAAATCAGCGTAGGGTCATCTGGTGCTCCCACTGCCAAAGCCATGTCATCCGCAAAAGCAACACTCTATTAGTTATTAAAAATGAAATAATATTATTTTCGGATAATATATCGATGATTGCGAGGATTACTTGAGGACTATCATAAACTACAAATTATCTTAAAGTAACCATTTGGTATTATTATTATTATCATTATTATTATTATTATGTATATATTTATGTAATACTGCAGTACGGTGTAGTGTTTTGGGAAAAGTTGCAGATGTAAATAATTTCCCGGTAACGCAAAAAACTATACGATTGCAGTAGAGACAGTTTCACAGATTGTTACATACTAAGCACATCGTCTATTTGCATATTAACCGTAGCAAGTGCCACGTCTGTTAATAAAAACTGCACAGTTTTTTACTAAATATAAAATGGTTTGTAGTTACAGTACTGGAGCTATTGTAAAGCTTTACATTCTCACACACAATACAAACATTGAGTTTGTTTCATGACGATAATTTTTCAAAAATATATAAGTGATTCAAATTTTAAAATGTTCTTATTCCTTTCTTCCAAAAATGAATGAATTTGGAAAAATTATGCTCAGATAAATTGACTTACTAGTATATACTACTACTGTGAAGTCATAAAAGTTGATAACTTTCATGTGAACAAAAGCTGTGTATCGTATGTGTGTTGCAAATCCATAATTTACATTAAAACCCGATTTCAAATTTTAGTAATATTTTAACCCACTACTAATTATATAAATTGAATTAAAATTCATTATTTTATTTAGATTTTACAGCTTTAACCAGCCATACAGGCCCATCGCGTTATTATTTTCTTCCACTCGTTACTGTCCCTTGCTTTCACTCTCCAGTCAAATGTATTCTTTTGTCTCAGCCATCTCATTCTAGGTCGGCCCTATTTTCCACGGTGGCACGATTGCATATTTAGCACTTTCTTGACCATCCTCTCATCTTCCTGTCTTTCCACATGTCCCAATCAACGTATCTTCTGTGCTTTGGCGAATTCCGATACTATTGTTTCACAGTAGGTACAGTCTATTTACTTCCTCGTTAGTTCTCCTTTGCCAGCTACTATTGACTTTTCTTCTCCCAAATATCTGCCGCAGCATTTTAGGTTCCTACATCTCCAGTTTATCAGACTCTCTTTTGTTCAACACCCATGTCTCACAGCCATCAACACCCATGTCTCACAGCCATAACAAACAGTTGGCCTTAAAATAGTTTTGTACAATTTTATCGTTGCATTATTCGAGACGTTTTTCGATTTACATAAGTATCTTATTCATAGCTCCCGCGCAATGACAATCCCTCATTAGCGTGGCCAATACCTCGGCTGTACTGTCTCCATCCTCTGAAAGCCATACTCCCAGGTAAGTTATATGTAGTTTACACATTTCCGATTTTCATCGTTCTATTTCATTCTAAAACAATTTCCAGATCCCTTTCATTCCCTTTACCACCTATTTTCCTCATATGCATATATTTTCTTTTGCTTTCGCATATTCTCAGTCCTACTTCCCATTCCAACGTTTTCGTTACATCTTCTATTTCCTTTCTAGCTATTGCCAGGCTAGTGAAATCGTTACTCATTAGAAACTTGTACAATCTCTATCCCTATCTCTTCAAGGCTTCCTATCCAGTAAAAGCCACTTTACACCATGCTAGATTCATACTTTTTCTATACTAGATTCTATTCTAGGATTTTCTAAATACTTTTTTAGTTGGGAGTACAACAAATCAATACTTGATGGCGCTACTAAACGGCGTTTAAGTTGTACCAACTTGACCAGCATAACCTATTTTCGTTTCCAATAATATACTGAACTTGTATTTATTTTCCGATGTTGGCCAATCTGCTAAAAGTACTTCTGCGCATGTTCTAGTATCAATTTAGAAACAAAAATAGGTGAGAATCTAGTTTTTAAAATAGTATACTATCTAGTATAGTTTGGTGTAAAGTGGCCTTTACATGTTACTTTTTCTGACTATTTTTTCCAGTTTCTAGAAAATAGTATAGAAAAAGTATGAATCTAGCATGGTGTGAAGTGGCCTTAACGCTATGCCTCTATAGTTCTTACAAATGGTTTTATATCCCTTTTCGCCCCCCCCCCCCTCCCTTTATAATTGCCTCTTTCCATGTATATGGTATCTTCCCTACACCCATCCTAGAAGTAGAATGCTAGTTCCCTTAGCACATTTAATAAAAAGAATTTCTAGGATATGTTTCGATCAGTGGCCATCATCGATTATTGTTGTTAAATATTTAAATCATAGATTAAATTGTGGATAACAATTTATATAATTTAAAAGGTGTTATGATAAATGAAAGGGGAAAATGTAATGAGGATGTGGTTGAAAAAACCGCAAATGTATTAATGTATAAATCTCTAGAGGATGTTTAAGTGAAATAAAGAAATAAAGCAGTAATATTAACAACAGTAATCGTAACGGGGACAGGCATATTGACACAGTAAGTGCTACTGTGACTAATCCGTTACTTTTTTATAGCTCTTAAACTATTCTAGCCGATGGTAGCCGTGGTCCAAAAAAAAAATAAGAAAAGTAGAATAGACTAAAAATTGGTACCTATTCTACTTTTAATATTCATTGCCGTACAATTTGATGGAAAACTTGAAAACTCAAACATCAAACAATCACTCAAACATCAGAATGCCGTTTGCAGGTATCAATCAATAAAAATGATACAATGACAGTAGGAAGTGCATTAAGCTCGTACAGATTGCTTCTTGCACTTCCTACCTTCAATATTTCCTTGCTGGGAAGCAACTGAAGAATTATAATTCGATGACATTAAATTTTGAAACGGTGTAGATTAAAAGTGCGAAGTTGTCTCGATATTGTTTATCTAAATTTTCACGCACGTCTGGAGAATAGTACATATTAGGAATAAACTGCTCAAAATATTTATAAAGGCAAAGTAGTAAAAAATAGCATTCTTAATCAGTCAATACAGATTGTATTACATACACTGCATTATTACTCCACTTAGTTTAGTTGTTGTTCTCCTGTCTTTTAACTTATATCTAGATCCTCGCTTAATAATAGTATAATTACCCGAAAAACTAATAATAAATGGTTGAAACCGTTAACTGTTGTATTTCACCAAACCTTTAAATGCTTATCAGATATTTTGTTGCCGCAATAATTTGGAAAACAGGAAAATATAATACATATTACTCCAGGAAGATAAGCAAACAATTTCTATTCAATTATAGAACTAAGTGTGGAATAGTTTTGAAATATACTAACACTAAATCACTGCGCGTTTAATCCTGAAATCGACCAATCACATGTAACCGAGATGAAACATTAATCGACCATTAACGTCATGAATGAAGGACTGAATCGAAAACCCATTCATTTTAACAAATTATTGACATTTCCATTAATTTTCTCGCTGTAGATGTAAAATGTAGGTCGCCATCAATTATTTCGCTAAAAGATAGGTGTCATACCAATAATTGCTATACGTAGATTTGTTATCTACCAAAATGTAGCGTGTATTGAAGTGCTAGTTTCAAATATTTTATCGACTTTTTCGATTCTGGAAAATTTGTATTGTAGCAGCCAACGCCATTAAGATACGTTATTCAATCATCTAGATAGATTCATTACTTTAAAGTTACGAGGAAGTACTCTGCTTCAATCGTGGAAATAAAGATAAATGCCGTGAGATAATATAAACGACTACCTTTCTCTAAACGTAAAGTAGAAACTAATACGAATTAAACGATACTATCTGCTACCTAATTTGTGTTTGCTCTCAACAAATTAGACCATTTTCGTATAAAATTGCCATCGCAATCAGTAACACAAAAACTAATATTTCCCGCAGAGGTTAAGGGGTAAGCCGGTAAATATAGCTGCACGAAAGAAAATGTGAAAGCATGACAATTTCCAAGTCCATTTCAACGTAAATTGAATCATTATTTTGATTAATCGGTGTTGGTATCATGTTACATTCGAAATACGTTGGCCATTATCAATATACTTTGTCTCAATTTTTCCTTATCTACACTGTCACCATTATACCGCTGGTGATATTAGATTCGCAGTTTCATTGTAAGCGTCTTCTTAGATGACCTAGTAGGTTTGTCACAGGTTTATATCTTTCTGTATATCACATTATGTTCTAATAAATGCATATAAAGGTATTCAATTTCTTTATATCTTGCATTTACAACTTTCATCTGCTACTTAAATATCAAAATGTGCAAATAACATTCTTACTTTTACACACAAAAAAACATGTGGTTCGTCAGGGACTGTTCGGAAGAATTTGGGAACACAATCAATATTTGCATCTTATGTCTTAATTTTCAAAAAAAAGCGCGTCATGGTTTGTAATAATTATGCAGTACAAAAATGCACATGATATACAAATAAGACTCCACGTTTCGTCACTAATGCAAGCGCCTTCTTCAAGAACAAAGTAGCTAGAATCGTTCCAGAAGGCCACGGTAACTTGACGTATAAACCACGCTAGCAGCAAAAGCCTTCTGACGAAGATGGTTTGCGCCTCTAGCGTGTTGTGAGTTACCGTGACCTTCCGTCGCAAACCATCATAACAGAGCCCCGGTCCGTGAAGGCCTTCTATACTAGCCTGTACATATGCATACATGTTAACTAAAGCAACCCCAATATTATCACAGAAATAAAGGTTCAGAGAAATAGAAATCACAAAAGATTTTTTTTTGTAAGATAAGTATTAAATGTGGACGGAACTGGAGATATTATTATAAACTGCCGTTTATGCTGTTGTCCGGTCATGCCTTGTACATACCTCGGGTTTAGAAAATATTCATCTTTGACACGCGAAGAACAAAAGCTGTCCCTCTCTCTAAGGAACGTCATTGTACGAGCTCAAGGGCGATCTATCTCTGCATTCGAAATAGAAGCGCCACTGGAATTTAAGGGCTTGGCGGACCCAGTTGAACTGTAATAACGGAGGTAGTGTCATCGATTTAAAACACAAAACTAAAGCTGTAGTATATTGGACAAGTGGAAAAATCAAATATCCTACGTTATCGATATGGAGAAGTAAAATATATGGCGCTATTTTACAGTTAGAAAACGAGTGCTGAATGTTGAGGTAACAATATGTGGAGATAAATCACACATGGACACATTTTCTCTATAGGAAAAAAAGAATGTTAATTGTTCTTGTATTATGTTGTTGTTTACGTGTATTAAACTTTAAAGTAGGTATGTATATTCTGAGTGAATTTTATAAGGTAATGGAATTCAAAACAATACAGGTCATTGCACAATTCTTGTTTATGTGATTTAGAATTTAGATTGAGGATGATATTGCACTGCGATCCAATGATCTATTGTCCCCGCCTGAATCAGGTGTAAGTTGCTTGAATTACCCATAGCTATAGCTCCCCATCCAGTCTAAGGAACTTGATAAACTGCAATGGTGTCAAAAAGGATATTTCTCGCTCATCAGTGCCAGCTTTGCCAAAATAACAGGCACAAATTGGTGCAGTTGGATATAAGGCGGATTTTCGTCCACTTGCAGTCGCTATTGTGTCTCAAACATGCCCTTGTCATGTGTTCCCCAAGCTGTTAGAGAATCCACAAGTATACGTAGTTTGTTCCTAGTTAGTTCTAACAACGTGGAATGTCTCAGACCAGGAGGATTTTTCCAGAGGATAGCTCTGAGTTTCTGTTTCCTGTCCTTGAATTCTCATCTGTAGGTGCTGTTAATATAACTTTGTTTTCTCTGCCTAGATTGTTTATTTTGCTTAATGCGTCCCGTCAGAGATGAGAGTTCCCGTTCTAGTTAGTCGGTGCAATGTGCTATAGGTATCTCCATCCACTACTGTAGTGGCGTGAGATCCAAAAGGATCTCCAAGGCCGCGGTTGGGCATGTTCGCAAAGTGCCAATAATGCACACATATACCGACCGTTGCAGCTTATTATCGGTATTCTTGATTTTTGTGATGCATAGTCGATGATGTTTTTTCAATGCTCGATATGAAAGTATGTATATACCTATAAAATTCTTGGACTGTGGTCCTCAATACTACATGTTCATACAAAGTACTTTTTGCTAATCATCCATGCTTCTCCAGAAAGTTTTTGCATTAGGTGTGGTTGTCAAGCCGAATTACCGCAATGTTCTGACTTTGGTACCTTTTACTCCCGAAAAAACCACTTACATTAAAGATGAAACGTTGAGATTGTAGTTCTTTTTATTTATTTACTTTTGTGCTTTATTTTATTTTATTTTATTTTTGTAGTGAACATATTGTACAACACATTATATTTTTCACATTTTATGCTTTTATATTCCATTAATAAAATTGTTATATGTGATAACAACCCAGTTGTTCTCCTTGATTAGTTTTTTTGATACCTACGTTGAATTGTTTTGTGGTAGATTTAATTGAATTTTGTCTAACCCTAACAGTTTTTCAGCGTATCATAGTTGTGACATTCAAAGAATATATAAAGCGTTAGGAAATAGAGATGATTGGGTTCTGCAACACACTTAAAGTTGGAGGATACATAATACTAAGGTTCAAAAAATTGAGGAATATTTTAAATTTTCGTCATATTTTGGAAATACCAACAATTTGCATAGCCAACAGTAAGTAACTCTAAAACTATTACACATACTAAAAACTATTAAAAAAACCAATGCCCTAACAACTTTGAATATGGGTTTACAGATTTGCACACAATTTTATCGATTTTGGCTAACTTCAGCAATTGCAGTGACCATAAAAGTGATCCTCTTGTCTCGACACTCGTGGAACGAAACTGGATATTGGCGTAATTGTGAATTGGTAAACTGCAGAGAAAGAGGGTTTCATTTTGTAAAAACTATATTATTTACCAAATTTTAACTTGAATTTCATCGTACTGTAAAAGGTGTACATACTAGTAAATGATTTTCAAAGAATTCTCGATCTATCAAAGAACTCATATAGTTGCGAACAAATTGCGACGCAATTACATGATTCCCAACAATACTACAGCAAACATTGACTAACTACCTGGTTTGATTCTGAATTCTTATCAAGTAAGCACTACTTATGGAATAGTTATGGTAATTATGCTCTCTCCAATTTAGCAAATACTTTTTGAAAACACTGTCTATAACGATCGAGCCTACATTTTCAAAATTATCAGAACCATCTAAAATTAAATGAGATAATAGCAACAAAGTAAAATCTAATGATTACATAGTACATGGATCCTCTAATTTCAAGTGATCTGCAGAGCCCAAGATTCTTCTATCGCTTTATATATTCTTATAATTTTACAAATTTGATATGCAGACAATATTTAAAGGTTATGTAGAATTCGATTAAATCTATCACAAAATAATTCACTGCATTCATTTCTTACAAAGAATGGACACTAAAAATTATATATTGATAATCAGAATTTCACAGCATTCTCAAACCGCTGTGGCTCTGTTCAATATGCCAGGATAGATGTTAAGTTAAAACAAATTAGTATAATTCACATCCTGTTTAGCCTGCAGAGGTAGAAAATTCATTAAATTTGTAGAAATATATGTAATAAAACACTAGAATGTCTCCCTGTTGCTACCTTCACCAAAATTCCTTTCTCCAGCTTCTTAACTATAGAATAGCGCCCTCTATTTTACTTTTATATATCGATCGTACACCTTCCCACGAACGATGTTTTATTTTTCCGCTTGTACTATATACCATAGCTTTAGTTTTGTATCCTAAATCGATGACACTACCTTCTTTCTTGCGGCTCAACCGGGCCCGCCAAGCCCTCAAATTCCAGTGGTACTTCTGTTTCGAAGGCAGAGATAGATTGCTCTTGAGATCTCACAATGATGTCCCTTGGCGCGACAGGCAGCTCTAGTTCCTCCCGTGTTAAAAATAGATATGTATTTAGATCAACGAATTTTTTGTGTAAAAACCTGAACATTGACAACGTTAACATTAATCTAACACCTTATGTTACATAACTGTAAAATATAGGAAACAAAACTTGATGAATGTAAAAAAAGACATTATACTACATATTATTTTTTGTTTGTTTTTCCAGTTTTTGTTAGTGTAAGAATAATGTCCAAATTATAAATATAAAACAGAATAGAGAATCATTATAAATGGTTGTTTAAAATAAAGTCACGGAATGTGCATATTAAAATTGGGTTAACAATTTCAATTTAATGCGAATCTAAACTGAATCTCCGAATTTTTTTAATCTTTTATTCCCTTAAACTTATTTTTGTGCGTTATTACGAGGAAGAATTTTTATGTTATCTATCTAGTCATGAAACAAAAGAGTGACGATGTCAAACAAATTATAGAAAAATTGATGTCACGTTAGAAGTACATGTACTAAGTTGTGTTTAGTTTATAGATATTTGAGCAGTGCTTGATAAAATGAGTGAAACTAAGGTTGAACATCGCAGCGTAATAAAAGGCAATTGTCCAACAGCAATTCATGAAAGAATGACTGCTCTATATGTGGAAGATACACCATCTTATTTCCAAGTAAAATATGGGTCTAAAGTCGTTCGATGGGGCCAAGAGTCAATCATTAATCACCCAAAGGCCGGACGAATTTGGTACTGAAAAGTCGGCGCGTAAAGATCTCTGTCATTGCCAATGAAGTCTGTATATCCGAAACAAGTGTCCTCAACATTAGGTATGAAGAAGGTGTCTGCACGCTGGATACCCAGATTACTTGCACCTGAACAAAAACTCTACAGAGAAGAAGTTTCTCAAGAAAATTTAGTCGAGTTGGAAAGGAACAAAAAATTTTCATTTCGAATTAACACGGGGAATGAGACTTGAGTATTTTACTGGGACTCTCCTACTAGGCAAGAATCCATGCAGTGGGTTCATAAAGGCTCTCCACCACCCAAAAAGGCGAGAACACAACTTTCTGGAAAAAAACTGATGGCAACTATTTTCTGGGATGCTGAAGGAGTCTCGGTTATTGAATATATGCCGAGAGGGTCTATCATAAATGGAGAGGCTTACGGAAACACAATTAAAAATTTAAAAACTGCTCCGGAGAAAAAACATCCGCATTCTTATCCACAAAAAAAAAACTTGTTGCTACACAATTGTCGGGTTCATAAGGCAAATAAGTTCAGCAGATAATCAATGACTACGAGTTTACAGCGTGAAGGCATCCACCTCCCTCAGCTCTGTCAGACTTCTTTTTATTAAAAAACTTTAAAAAAGCATCTCACGGGAAAGCGTTTTGATTCTGATGAAGAACTTAAAGAAGCTGTTGAAGAATATTTTGGAGGGCTACCGAAGCAATTTTTTTTTTGAGGGTATGGGGCAACTGGAAAAAAAAGGAATAAGTGTATTAGTGTTGAAGGGCGTTATGTAGAAAAATATGTTTTTTTTGTTCTCTTATGTGCTTCTTTTCATGGCTAGGAAGAACATAAAAATATGCCCTCTTGTATGTTATAGGTCTAAATCTAAAAAGTGTCGAACAAGATGTATTTCTCTATCAAATAGAAATATTACATTTTAGCAGAGGAGGAGGCGGAAGCTCCACAAACTTTTGATGCAGAATTGAAAGTATTTATATGGAAAATCACGTTAGAGATAAATTTAAAGAAGTTCGACGCAAAGTTATCGTCGTCCAATAAAAAAAGGTCAACTATGAACTATGTATATAGGTATAAATATTAGTAATAACTGAAGACCTAGGAGAAATTACAACCTAAAGCACCACAGACGGTGTAGACTTTATAGAGATTGAGCACAAAACGAAAAGAAATGGATTCACCAATTAATGTACCAAAAGCTGCGTTAGGAATAGTTATTACAAAAGTTTGCTTTGAGTATTTCTTGCGTGGGTTCATTGTTATACTCAATAGAAGCAAAAACGTGTTCGTTTAGAACAAATGGAAAAATATGAGTTTCTTGCAGTGATTAAATACTTTTATTTAAAAGGTTTAAAGGTTGAAACGCATGGCACATCTGCTTTAGAATTAGGCGAAGGACGTGGTCGTATATTGAACTCATGAAAATGATTCAGGACATCAAGCACAAAGTAACAGCCGAAATAGTAGTTTTTTTTATAATTGATCCTGATAAATAGCAAAAGTAAATAGCAAAAGGCAAGAAAAGTGACATCGACTAACAAGCCTACTTTTTGGACATGCAAAGTTGAAGAAACGCTAGCAAAAAAAATAAAAAAACTACAAATTATTTGATTCTGCTTAGTACAGCCACAACTGGGAGAGTATATGTATTTTGTAATTACTGCAGGGGGTACATTGTATATCATTGTATTTCGTTAAACTTATTAGGTATCAAGTGAAGCAGTGAGCAGTTAAATAGAAACATAATCTTCAAAAACTGTTCATAACTAAAAAGAAAATATCCGAATTAGGAAACTACAACAAAAACATCAATTTACAATTTAGCAGATTTTATATATTTCATTAAATCACTTCGCATACTTTGTTGAATTATACGAGCCTGTCCCCTATTGTAACATGCAATCACTGCATTCTAAATTAACTGCAGTATCTGTAGTAGTAGCCGTAAGTTTACCAACACAATACAGACCTGATTATCGCCGTACAATTCATCCTCGATAGGGATTATATGCTTCGATGTCTATGGCTCAATTAAATCTACAGACTACTAACTCTGTGGAGGAGTAGTGATGAAAATTGCCTAACGGCACGTCTAGACTAGTTCTATATCTTCTACACCCTACACACAAACGTCATGTTTATTTAATTCGGAGGTTGCTTTTTGTATGCGTTCATCAAACTATAAAGTTTGTACGATTTACGTTTCGGAACAAAATTTAGTAATGTGATAGCTTTATTATACTTTATTTTAATCCGTCTTGAAGCAGAAGGTTTTGATTGGTGATAATTCTAACTAGAATTAAGATTGTTTAATGGCTCTGTATTTGAGTCATTTATTTCATTACATACATACATACATACATACATACATACATACATACAGGTTGGCCCATTAGTGTGTCGAAGTGCAATAACTTACTTAGGATAAATTATATAAAAAATTTTTTAAATAGAAGTTGTTATATTTGCGCAGATACACGTTTTCTTAAATATTTTGAGATATACAGGATGTTCAGCCTAAGCCAGACAACATAAGGTAAGTTTCTTTTAAATAGGACAGCCTGTATATTTCTTTACCATCGAATTCAGTGTAAAATTCTGCACCTAGCCTGGTGTTTTCTCTTCCCATAAATTGTGACGTTGCCAAGTTGAAGCGAAAAATATTAAGGTTTGACGAAAATGGATGCGCTATAAATGCTGCCTAGTAAACGTTATTAGTGATAAGCAAGTAAACTTATTTGGTAAGTACGAAGGTATGATGACTGAATGTTT
Source organism: Popillia japonica (assembly GCA_004785975.1). NCBI lineage: Eukaryota > Metazoa > Arthropoda > Insecta > Coleoptera > Scarabaeidae > Popillia > Popillia japonica. The sequence continues at coordinate 9,056 of ML219079.1, read as the reverse complement.
GAACCAAGTTTCGTTGGGGGTTGTTTTTTAGATAAGCATTAATACAGGTGATTTCAATTAACAAGAACTTCATTTTTTTAAATGAAACACCCAGTAAATTATTATACCATCTACTAAAACTATTTTATCCCTTCATATTATGTCTGTATAATGTACTCTCTACAATTGACTGTTTTTAAGAAAATTGCATTTTTTCTTTATGATTTAACAATATTCACATTTTTTTTTAACAAGTAAACTCTGAATGTGACGCTTAAAATACTACTTCTGGCATTTTCACATTTTAAGTCAGAGAGATTAGTTAGTATCTACACGTATTAACTATTAAGAACGAGAAAGCAATCAAAATCATGAATTTTCCGATAGAAGACTTGATAGATATGATTTTTGTACTGGGTGAAAGTGATAAAAACTGTTTACTCGAACAAAGGCTTTATCGATAGAAATGTCCTGATCGAAGACAGCCAAGAAAAGAGACATTGGAAAAATTGCTACAGCGATTCACCAGAACTGGTAGTGTAGCTTACGAAAAAAGCGAAGGGTTGAAGACTGCCATGTCACAGGACAACGAGATATCTGTAATGTTAAAAGTTACGGAAATCTTCAATTGAATTTAAATGTATGATGATGCATTTTTGAAAAGGTAGCAACCCCTGCAATGCCAAATAGTGCTGGGATCACTTCACTTACGTAGGTATATCTGACTTACATAGTCTACAGTAACTCGGCGAACTTAGCAGTTCCAACTGTACCTAAAGCTTTTGGGAGTAACTTTAGTACTAGTAAAGTTGGACCTATTATTTGCTGTTGAGATACAATTAAGTTGAATTACATTAATTAAAGTTTGAAATATAAATTTTGAGAAAAAGGTTTGACCAGGAATGTTATTACCGAAAATGGTCCAATCTAGTAACTAGTTGGCTAGAAAACATACTCGTTTTTTGGTTACTATGGTGACACGTTAGATTTGTCTGAAACAGATTTACTAGATGTCATACAAGACTGAAATACGGAAATTGTTAACATTATTCGAGACCAAAATATTGGACTATCAAACATTTACCGCACAATAAGAAATGTGAAAAAGGTTTGCTATGCATCAATTTACCGAAAAGTGGACAACCTCCAGGTTTGACCCCACAAGAAGTAAACAGACTCATCCAATCTACTCAAGACAGAGTCGGTACGTCTACGAGCACTTCAGGCCGTAGATTTGGAATTGTGCATAGGACTGTTAGCAGAATTTTGACTAAAAGTGGTGTTCAGGCTTGTGCCTTCAATTTAATGTTACAGGTTGTGCGTATGATATTTAGTTTAGATTTGATTGTGTGATTTTGAACTGTAGGTAAATTGAACTGTATAAAAAATGAACTTTTTCTAATAGGTTAAAAACACAAAAAAGAAAGTTGTACGAGAAGAACAACGAGAAGTGAAGTGAGTCATAAGTTAGTTACCCTCTTTTGCCGTTTTGTCATGTTTTTTGTGTAGTTCTGGAAATATTATACGAGTAAATAGAACAATTAAGTAGATTTTTCTTACAAACTGTCGCCGATCAATTATCAACTTTACCTATACGGCCTTACAACCCGTGGGTGGCGAGTCAAGGGGTACACTGCATTCCGTAACGGAGCAAGCGCTGTACATCCCAAACAAGTGGATTAGAATTACCACAACTCAACTAGAAAGAATTGTCAGATGTTGCCGAACATTAACATTAACAGAGTCATTGTTTTAGACGATGAGAAATATTTTACATTTTCCAATTCGAAAATAAAGATGGATTTTACACATCCAATTTTGCAAATTGTCTTGACAGCGCAAAATTAAAACCGAAAACGAAATTTGTCGACAAGATTTTGGTCTAGTGCGCTATTTCTCAAACAAGAACTTCAGGATCCTACGTTGGGAGATTTAAAGGTAAAGCTGTAGACGCAAACGTCTATATTCGCAAATATCTATCTAAATCGATAAATTTTATTAATTCTCATTATCCAAATGATATATATAAATATTTTGGCCCTATTATGCTAGTAGAATCACTTAGAACTGGTAAATTGAACATACATATGTACCTAAGCAAGACAATCCCCTAACCTACCCCAGCCGTGCCCCATTTAGAAGTTTTGGAAACCACTGAGTAGAAAAGTTTATGACAAAGACTGAGAAGCCCAAAATGAAGTACAGTTACGTCGTTCAGAGAATGTTGGGGAGAATTTTACCAAGATTGCGCCCCATTGAGGCTCACGATCTCCTATCAGTTTTGTGAATTTAGTTTTGGTATAAAGCACTAATGTATAACAGTTTATGTCTTAATAAAATGTTCACTATTAATCGACTTTTACCTTTGATTTCTTTTCCAAACTTATGTTCCATACGTTGTGATGGGATATTATAACAAAATCGTTAGGAAACATGAAAAACTATGGCTTTGTGACGCCAACAACAATGCTAGGGCAAACAAGTTGTAAAAAGCTAATAATATCTGAGTATTAGACGGTAGGAAAGACTGAAATAGCACATTGTCGAACATCGTATCAGTTTTAGTTTGGATATTGATTTTTTCATATTATTAAACTTAATTACTAATATGAACTTATACATTTACCAGATTATAATCATTTCATATCTAGGATTAATAAAATTAAAGTTTAGTGAAGGTATTCTACTTAACCTCCACAAGGAATTTTCATGATCCAACATCTCTGATGCGTACGACATCCAATTGCACGTTCACATATAATTGCACCAAATTAAATGTCGTTCAAGTTTGAAAATCTTCACGTATGCGCGTGCCAATTTCCATCGTCACGTGCAGGAGTTCAATTGAAAATCGCAATTCCGTTCCGTTTCTACAGCTGGCGAACTTTACTCGGAGTATATCTAACACCAAATTAAATCGCTCTATTTTTAAATGTCTTTCCTCTTAACCATTAAAATCGTTTTTCAGAACCTCTACAATTTCCCGTATAGCACACTCTACATTCAGCAAATGTTAATCCAGCATTACATTATTCTACAGTACTGACAATAGAAGCATGCCGTACTTGGATTAGCGTTCTTATAAGCTCGGCGTTTTCCAGCTAGCCTCCGAAAGGTACATCTCACATTGTCATGCCAACCTTAGCGCCTGATGTAAATCCCGTTCATGACCTATCCTCTTTATTCTCCTTTTACTAAAGACAAGGTGTATGAATCTCGGGTTTATGTAGAGCTACTGTGTGACCGTATGCTTACTACTTGTTCGTTTTTTTTTCCATTTTAATTGCTCGTTGCACTTACCGCTAATAATTCTACACAAAAGTGAAATAAAATCAATACTTTGGTACCATACAGTATATAGTAAAAGTTTTAAGAGGTTTTTGGTCATATAATACATAACAGCTGGAGTTGGTAGTTAACATATCGTCATTAGGGTAACATCTGCTGCGTATATATTTTTAAAATGTTCTTTTATTAAAGAAATAAAAACAGCCTCAATCGCTATATACGATGATAATACCCGCTATGTAACTACAATACAAAATAATTTTTTGCGGTATAAATCAGAATTTAAATCGGTCATAGAATGAACAATAATGAGGGTAGGCATTGAAAATAGCGGAAAAAGCAAGGGAGAAGATATTGAATACGAAAGCAATAACGTTCACGATAATAGACAAGAAAATCGCTCTTATACGAAAGAAGACGGAAATTTCGTTGCATATGTTGATTAGAGTGGAGATGCTAATAATACTAAAACTAGAAATTGCAATTTAAGAACATACTCAAACCTCTCAAAAGAAGTGTTTCGGCTATGTTCATTAGAAACTAGGGAGCAAGTTTAGAGATGTAAAAGAACGCTCTACTCATAATGTTACTAAAAAAACAGAAAACCAAATCCATTGAGACAGCTTCTCAATGCAGCGAACATTCTAAGCATCTGATGGCAACCTTAAAGACCCGCAAGATGATTTACATGAGTACTATATGCATACTAAGTGTATACAATAAAAACCATTAGGTCTGGTCTCAGAAAGCAACAGTACAACTCTTCAGCCTCGAAAATATCTAGGCTATCTGTGTTCTATACGACCGTCAATAGGTAGGACCTGCAGGCCAAGATATGTATATCCCAAATGCATATGTGTATGTTCTTCTTTGTCCAACACCTACAAGCGCTAAAGAATTTGTTTCCTGCGAAAATCATTTGATTTCAAACAAAACAATAAGCATGTTACAGGTGATGGAAAAAAAATGGAACAGCTTCCGCTACTATTTTAAGTGACACTGCTACAATAAAGAATATTATTATCAAACAATTACCCTTGAGAAAAATTACTATGATGAAAGTGGATTGCGTTAACTCCAACTTCCAGCACGTGCAGGCCAAAAGCGCCAGGACCATGAAAGTAAAAATGCCTAAAAAGAAGCCCAGAGGTTAAACCTTTCGAAAACTAAACCAATCAGGGTTCCACACATAACATTCTGTGAATCCAAATCTGCACGGATATCTGGAGGTTGTGTATGTATAAGTCTAAGCTGATTGTTACTCTCAAACCAAGTAGGGGAGAGTCAATTACAGCGGGATGGTAAGGTAAAACGGGATAGCGCCGTTTTCACAAGAATGAATAGAACCATCAATAAACTGATCATCAAATTAAAATCATATGATCTATTACTCAGTGTTGCAAACCACAATAGTGATGTTACTGCAAGTCTGTGAGAGAAAACATGTGGAACGAAAAAAGTGAGATGATACAATTATGTTTAATGTTAGTTTCATGCAATGTTGTTTAATCTTGACTGGAGAGCAGCTCATGATGAGTATAGTATATGAGTATGTTATTTCTGCATACCAAGTGTGAACGAAGTATTAGAGGGTAAAATGTGGTACCTAAAGGCTTCCTAGCAGAAACTCCTCATACGACTTTTGACGCTAAATTTAAATAAATATGAAAAGGAGAGCTTAACCGCAAAGATTCATTAAAGAAAAAATTGAGGCGCTAGACATCAACATTCTCTCCAGAAAAGATTTATGAAAAAAAATTACCTTAGTAGTTGAAACAAAGTTTTTACTTCTCTGATTTTTTCTTTCGCGATATTCTAGATTTTAACAATAACGTCATCTTCAAGTTATCGTGTTTGCTTTTAAAGAAAAAGCAATTCATTCGCAAAAACATATATCATATCCCGTTTTACCCTACCAGTGGGTTAAAAATAATTATAAATTACCACTAGATTTATTACCAAATTGTAGGAATATTTATTTACACAGAAAGGACAAAACCTAAGCAAGAATATGAAACAAAAAACCACTAAAAAATTATTGCCAAAACGTTATTGCAGAGCAAACACTAAGTATCCCATTTTACCCAACGCTCTACTAAGTGGTTATTGTACGCGTACCATCCATAATATATTCAAAATATGGTGGTTTTCCTTGGTTTTTGACAAGTATGTACACTTGTCAAAAAACAAGGAAAACCACATACTCCCACCAAAACAGGAAAAATAATGAGGTACTTATGCAGTATTTTCATTTCATAATTATATACTACTATGCTCCAGTAGTAAATACAATGTCAAAAGGCCAGATTCTTAACCAATCCACAAATAATTATCTATCGCCAACTGGTTATTACTTTCTACATTTGAATTGTAATCAGAAAACACAAGCAAGCTACATCCGATCGATCCGCTATTCGTCTGTGCAACTTATCCATACATTCATTAATTATTAGAAAATGGAAACTACGAAACCAACTCAACGTGTAACTAGGAATAATTAACAAAACTCGCAAAGATCAAAGAAAAGAATCCCTAGGCCCGCTTTTTTTTAGATATTGTGTTGGTAATAGACAGTACATATAAAGGTGTAGTGTTATGTGCACTAGATATGATGTATATACATAAGTATGTACATAATAAATTTTCTGTCATTTATGTAAAAACACCCGGCGCATCCGCCAAAAATGTCACAGTGCTTTACTGCTACACAGGGACTTGTTGATAGGCAATAATAATTATGACATAATAATATGAGTCATATCTACATCATTCGTGTAATTCGACAGATGTTATAATAAACAAAACATAATGTCGAGTTACAGCTACACATGCATGCATTATTAGCAATCGCTGACTTTGGAGAATTTTTGACAGCTTTAGAATATGTAATTAAATTAGGTACGTTCCACTTCTCCTACATATGCCATGTTGTCATATTTCCAACAATAGCCGAGGTAGCTGCTATGACAACTAAAATGAAACAGACTGTATAGCATATTTTTCGTTATTAATTTTTAAGGTAGTCACTCAAACTAGCAACGCACTTGTTTCATTCTACCAAGAGTTTAGAGCAAAATACATTTAGAGAATCACTCAAACAATATATATTAGCCAGAAATTAATAAAATTGTCTAATGTTGTAACATATGTCGATAAAAAATACAAATTCATTTTATTTGTTAGTTAGAAATGTTACAGCTAGAACTTAACTAGTGCAACCTTGGGGGCAACAGGCGCGCCCCATCGTAACCAGCCTTACCCTCGCATGCGGGGTTGTGCGGTGGGTGGACCTTCCTTTCCCCAGCTACTCGTGGGATCAACCATGGATAAAGAAATTACGAAAAAACCAACTAAGCGGAACAACACCGCAAGTAAACAACAAACGGAGCATGCCATCCGAACGCAGCTTTCAACTTCCAAGGTGAGACTACCTCACAAGGAGGCAAACGCAAAAACATAGGCTCTTCGTAAGAAAGAGCAAACGAAGCCAGCTCCTCTCCCGACCTAGGGCAACCTGAAGGCAGAGACGTAGTCTCAGTGGAGCAGGGTGCAAATTGTATCTACGCTACCTCAGTCAAGGACTTGCACCAGAGGAAGCGACAAAGAAGGAGGAAGAGCACAAGACACCGGGTGAGCAACGAACCTCGCCCGCAGTACCAAAACGGAAGAAGAAGGAGACCGCTCCGACCCCAGGACAGGCCAAGAAGAGGAAAGAAGGAGGTAGGAAACACACCACCTCTACCTCCACTGCTGACAACTACGCAATGGCTGTCAAGAGGAAGAGAATTGCCATACTGCCAAAAGCGTTCCCTAAGACTATCCTCAGTGCAGACGAACAGACAGCATTGGAAGAGGCAATTGTGCAGGAGATGTTCGGCGGATGGAAGCATAAGATCCAATTCGCAGGCAACCAATTTAGGCCGGGGTTGATCCTGGTTGAATGTGACTCACCGCATTCGGCAGAGTGGTTTCGCCTAAAGGTATCGGTGCTTAAAACTTGGAAGGGAGTACAGTTGACGACGTGCAAGGGGGAAGACATCCCAAAGTCGCACACCGCTACACTGTTTTCCCCAGAAGTCAGGGGGAGACCTCCGAAAAGCTTCTGGGATTGATAGAAGCACAGAACGAAGGGCTAAGGATTAGCGTATGGAATGTCCTCAACCTGAAAGATGAAAGCAAGGGTCAGCTCTTGCTGCTGTCCACTTTGCACATCTTCCACAACCTTTGGTGCAGTATATCAATGAAGTTCAAGTTACTTGGAACGAGGTACCAGAAGCAAATATCGACCATCTCATTTTGTCGAAACCTAGACATCTACTGGAGTATACTCAGCTACAGGGTTGCCAAACACATTATTGATTTTTTCGCGTTTTACATCTTAATAGAATTTCTTGCAAATGTTGTCGGTTCATTTCTTATGTAAAATCATCTTGCCACAAAATCAAGTTAAACAAATGATTCCTTCTGGGTGTAACACGATACATGTACAGTGTTTAGCAAGCATGCCAAGCAATTTATTTCTGATTGCTAAGTTACGTAGCACATTCATTAATCGTAGGTATATATGTATATGTATATAGCTGAACTTATCTATAATTATTACTAAAATTAAGATGTGACAGAAGAAAATCTCTACACTCCTGTTTCCCTGCGTAACGTTGCTTCAATCATTTATTTTCCTTGTCAACACACTTCACCAGCCTCAGTTCCTCACAGTACGAAATTTGCATAAAACATGAATCGCATACAAACTGGCTTTCGCGACAATTAGTTACACAAAAGCGCACTGCTGTGCACATAAAATAGCGAGAGCGTTTTCGCAGAGTATGTATATCGTTTGCGGTATAATTAATGTACTCCAATATTCATAAAAGCATTGAAAGCGTTTGCGAGATAGACAAAAAGAAGATACAGGTACAACAACAGAATAGACGCAGCGCATCTTTCTAATTAACATAGTCTTCCTTTCAAATTCAGTTATCGATAACTTTATAGAATTGCTCGGTCTTAGTATCTTCCTTAGGCAAATAATGTTTGTAGCAAATTTAATTAAATTACAATGCATGCTTATAATGTTCACCGTGAGGAGGCCAATAAGTTAAATTTGTCAAATTAGAGCAAATAATTTATTAGTTGAATAATATAGGAACATTTGGAAATGAAAAGTGAGGAGAAAAAGTGAAAATATCTTACTGAGTAAAATTTTCTATTTAAAAGAACGAAAAAACCGTTATTGCGAAAATATAATCTACCCCCCAAAGCATTTTCTATAAACTTTTTGTATATTACTAATTAATTGGGATAAATTTAAAATACTATGTTTAACACTGTATTTACGTCTATTAACAGTAACACGTTTACAATAGGCAAACTAGTATTAAGGATATCGAATTGCAGTTGATTCGCCGAGTACTAGTGGAGTCAAGTCTGGGTAACCACCGCCCCAGCTTTGGCATTACTACATATTACATTGCGGACAGGTAACCATTGCAAATAACATGTACAGTCTGTTTAAAATAAGCATTGACGTCACTACTATGTGTTGATAACTTGTTGGTAACTAATTATTACAATTGAAGAAATATTTCGAATTTGGTGTGTGCATCCCTTTTTCACGATGAGTGGTGCATACACTCGGCGATTTGAAGCGGTATTCCTGTGTTCCCATCCGAAAGGACCCAATATGTCTGTTATGTAGGCTGCTAAATATATGAAGAGTAGTAGTAAAAAAACTGTTAATGACTTAAAACGCGGTGAAATTGGCAAAACGTCTATAAAGGAGGATACAT
>ML219078.1:0-19042 GCA_004785975.1 Popillia japonica | reverse complement strand
CAATGATGTTTAATAATTAAGTGAAATGTCAAATGACATAATATAGAGACACATCTCACTCGATAAAATGTATTGAAATTATTGATTTGATTTCTTCTAGTTAAAATTATTGTTGCATTTATACGAAAAAATATCGTATGACACAGTGCATAATTAACTTTTAAAGCACTCGTAACGTTAAAGGCACTCCGCTTCGCGTCGTGGCTTTAAACTCGTTACTCGTGCTTTAAAAGCTTGATTATGCACTAGTGTCATAATATACTAAAACGTATCATTTGTGACAACTATTAGTGACATAAGCAAATTGGTAATTTTGTAATTCTAGATGTATAATATAGTTTCTTTGTAATTCCATAGAAACAAAGTGTTACTTTCTTTCTGGGCAGACTAACATTAAATTGTCATTCATTCAATTTCTAGTGGAGGTTTATTGTATTTTCGATTTTCCATTTATCGCTATATCTATTCAAGCGAATCGTCTCCACGTGACGTCATGCGCGCGCTGAACCACTTTTAAACCCATTGTATATCATAATCTTACGAGTGATTGTATCATAACCTGCTACAACCAGAACTGCTGGTTCTGATACTGTGCGGAACGGTTAAGCCACTCTGAGGGCAGCCCGCCTTTGGACTTGCGCCAGCCGTTTGCGGTACATTTCTTTATCTAAAGCATGGGCCCATATTTCAGAACCATACAGCATAACAGAATGCATAGCAGTCAAAAACCAATTTTCTCTTACTTGAACGAGGACCTCCGGAATTAGCCATAACTCGACTAAGATTTGTAGTTATTACTGCCGCTTTAAGGATTTGTTGCCAAAAAGAGAGCTTATTATGAATCATCTATCAAATCTAATAGCTAGGCTTGAGGTAATATCAACATCACCCACTCTCACAGAATAATTCCGTCTATTCTATTTCTAGTGAGAATAAAAATTTCTGACTTGTGAAATACAATTCTCAAACTATGGCCTAGCATCCAGTATTTATTCTCCTTATTGACTGATTAATTTTGATTTGTTAATGTCATCGGCATAACCAATTGAGATAACATCGTCCGTTAATTCCAATCTTAATAATCCATCATATAGAATATACCATAAGTCTGGACCTAAGATGGATCCTTGAGCTACTCTAGACGTCATTTTAAAATGACACAGCCCCTGTTTCGAACTGTAAATTTATGAGCGATTCTTTAGATAATTATCTAGCATATGTAAAAGGTATGGAGGAATCCGAAATAGCTGCTCTGAAGCAGAAAGAATGTCCACACACTTAGCCGAATTGAAAGCATTTTTTATATTTAATGTTACCAGAACAACAATACGGCGAGGGAAATGATTAAAATTTTGAGCCCTGTTTACTGCCTCGGATATTTTTTGACTAGCGCCAACAGTAATTCTTCCGGGACGAAATTCAAACTGTCTTCGTGATACACCGCTGGCCTCTTCTATAGCAGCAGCTAATCTTATTCGTAGGTATAGGTTTCTCAGATTTTTTTCCCACAGTGTTTAGCATACCCAAAGGGCGGTAAATAGAAAAGGTGAATATCATTAATTGATTTCCAATTCCTATCCGGTCTAATAGGATGCGGAAGAAAGAGGGTATGGACAATATGTTACATTTTAGAGGCATCCAAAATAACCGGTAATTTCCTAGCGTTCAATTTTCGCATAACAATCTTGTATCTGAGGTCCCAAGGACAATTTTCGATTTTCTCAACTATCATTGAATTTCTTTGTCTTTAGATAATTTTGTTGATAGGCATGGCTATTTGTTTATAATAATTATTTAACATTTCTTCGAATTTCTTCCACTAACGAAATTTGTAACGAAAACCTAATAATTTGTATTTAGGTTCTGGAATAAATTGATTCTTAATCGATTAGTGTTTGAATTGACCTAAAAATGGAAAAAGTATCTTGAAAAAAATACATATGTACATTAAAGGAACGACAAACTACATATTCTCCCACAATTTTCATATCAATTTGACTCCATTGCTGAAATTAATTCAACATATTACGATGAAATTAACATGAAACCGCCGATATACATCAAATATGATTTCACTTAACTTACGAGAAAGTCGACCTCATACTGTGTGCATATTTTAACTGCATAGTTAATGTGTGTACGTCAAAACATCTTGCGTTTATAACCTACTGCATATTACCCCGTGAAGGCGGGCGAAGGAAGTAGCGAAAAAGAAAACTGCTACCCGACTCCGATGTCCCCCAACGTTTCACAACCAACAACAACCAACGTATCTACCACGTATTACCTCATAAGGGGAAATGCGGAAATGTTGTGAGAGAATTTAAAATTAATGTTTCGCCTTCGTATACTCGACTTATCTTGATTCTTTCGCAACCGTCGACAATCCTTCTGTGTTATTCGTTACATGCAGTGTTAAACACGATCCGGCGATAACTCGGCTAAATTGTATATTCATACTGTTGTGGTTGTCCTCAATACGACGCCGGTGTTTTTCAAAGAAGCACTTTGATATCGACATTTTATAACTCGATGGAAATATGCAGCTAAAGCTCGGTAAGATTCTCTATCAATTTAATTCCCTTTAAGAATAGATTGGTGGATTTATTGGTTATATAATGATCTCTATATGCTTGATGCAGTTAGTTTAATATAATAATTCTCGCACAAAAATGCTTGATGCTACACGCATATACATTTTATCAGATAGCCAAGCAGCACTAACAACTGCAGAACACGTAGCTCTGTACCGAGTCTAACTTGAGATAGACCGGTCATCCCCAAGTTTCTAGTGCAGCAGAAACGTTACTTTGATGTGGGTGGCAGACAACTTAGAGTGCTAAAACTGCTGATGGTCTTGCAAGAAAAGGTACGCAGACTCAGTTTATTGGACCAGTGTCATTATATGGTCTTACCTAAAGCCCCGTACGAGCTCATTTCCAACAATGAGACATCGATCAAGATATCTCATACTGGGTCAACGTTCCAAACCTACAACAATAAAAAAAGTTCAGATTTTTAGGCATTATCGCTAAATCCTTGGTGTGCACCAACAAAAGACACCTTAGCGCTATCACGACTTTATTCCCTAGCCATGGACCGCTGATGTATCACCTCAAGAAGACGGACATGTTGCCTGGCGATACATGTTGACTTGTTCTGAACACATCAAAACAGGGAAACACATTGTGTGCTATTGAATGGTGGTAGGCAGTTATAGGCACCGTCACCTGGAACAGGAGCCATAGTCACAATTTAGATCCTAAATTTCTTCAAAACTTTGGAGATCAATAGTTCTGATTGGTTGTAGTAATGAGAGGCAGTCAAACGCATCGATAACCCACTAGTGAGTTAATCTAATCTATGTGAAGCTACATTATTTTCTTCGAATCCTCTCGTCCTTACTATGAGCTTTTGGAGTTTATCTGGCTGGACCTCCTAGCGGATTGTGCCTAATATGGGATAGTGTGATTGGTTATACTTCATCGTCAAGCTTTGTTTGGCCAGTTTATTAAAGTAGATCTCCTTAAGTATCTATATCTAAACAAATTTTTTCGATTAAAGAGAAAACTTTATGCAGAGTGCCTGTCTTCTTGCGCAAGACTTACCTTTATAAAAGCATGATGTTCTGAAAAACCTTTCTACCCTTCTGGGCGTTGGTACTCTTGTGTCTATACTAACCGTTACTATTATTTACCACAGGATGTTAACTTTCTTGCATCACTTACACATCGCATCGTTTTTCAATGAAATGAATTTGTCTTAAACATTGTGTGTGGGATTCAATGGAAATTCATTTCCAGAAGACCCAGCAAACAATATCAACAAGGAATCAACTCTTGAAGAACGTCACCGGAAGTAAATGAAGAGTCACCCACGCGTAATAAGATCCACAGTTGAAGCACTGCCACGCCAGAGTACGCCTGCCCAGTGAACCAGATCAACGAACACTGAGCGGGTTAACATCGCCCTCAATGAGAAGTGAAGACTTATGACTGGCTACATGAAGGCAACCCCACTAGGGCAACTCTACAAAGCGGGTAGGTGCAAAGCTCCTGCAGCTTGGGCACTGGCAGATAAGCACACTGAAAGGTTCAAGCAAGCGGCAGAATAGGCCCTTTTAACCGAGTGGCCGCATGGGGTTACCCGCCCATGGAAGGAAAAAAAGGTTCAGGCAAACCCTCGACAGCCATCATCCCCTTTTCGAAACATCAGAACCAGTGAGGCGACTCAAATTACGCAAAGGCTGTCTGAGAATAGTCCAAATTGACTCACCAGATACCTCATAAATGAAGACCCTTCTCCAGGTTCTCAGTGGAACTGGAAAACTTGGAAGACTCTCAAGCGTCTCAGAACGTGAGTCGCCCCAACCAAGACTAACCTGACGAGATGAGGGATTACGGACAGAACCGACACCACGTGCGACTGTGGGGAGACACAAGCCATGGAGTATCTCCTTGTGTGCAAGAACTGCCCGAACTCGTGCTCCCTCGAAGATTTATGGCTTGCCAGAGACAGTGCACTGGACGTGGCCTGATACGGAAAAAGAAAGAAGAAACCCTAAATATTTTACTGCTGTAGTACAGTGCGTGTTAATACATATATGTATGCAACTCATTTAGACGCCCCTCCCTCCTCCCTCCTTATATTTTAAATCATTTTGCGGTCCTATTGTTTGCTAGTTCATATGGCAGTGTTGTGGAGTCCAGGCTAACTATGGGTCATTTATGGCACTAACAGGCCACTGATATGAATTGATTTTAGTCAAACTAAAATGAATTATCCTATCCCCTGGAGCGATGAGATATAATATCGCTATAAAAGGCTTTCGAAAGGAAATGGTTAGTGCTTTTGTTAAAAAAATCAGTAATAGGCTGTACTGAGAAATGTATACACTACAGGTTTGCAATATACTTGCTATACTTGCACAATCAATGTCTATATACTATGGTACTGGATGAATTCTGCAACTATGACGAAAATAGTACGATAGCCTGTGGTGAAGTCTTTCGGGCATTGAACGGTTGCAGTTCACTGAACTGTATCCGTTTCGGTATTGTGGTTACGCCAACAATTTCATAAATTTATTTTGCAGCTCTTACTTAGTTTGATTAAAATTTTGGATTTTTAAAAATTTCCAGTGATAATAAAATCAATCTCTGATGACACTGTGTAGTTATGGCCAGAGTTTTAACGTTATCGTAATTAATATGGTATTATCCATATTGAAATTGGTGGTTGGCTACTGCTGGGTAGCTGCTTCAATGATCTTTGATTCTACACTGGATGCCTCGTCCTGTTTGTCGAGGGTAGCTTTCCCCACAATTTTACATTGAAGGTAATAAATACTTATAGTGTGTAGTTTAGCAGATGATCTTTGTTTGACAGGAGTAACTGTCCTATCTTCTTGACAGTATTGAACTGTATGGTAACGTCTTTCTTCTCCAACGTTTCGTTTAATCTGTCGGTTATTCTACGACGAAGTATAGACACACATATGTTTTCGTTTCTTGCTGATCTATCTTCTCGTTCAGCCTATCTTTCCAACTGCGAAGTATATCCTTGGTTTTAAATCCGTTCTTTTGCGTTATTGTGTTGTGTACTACGTTGTGTGTGCGTTGTATCTCAAATAAAGAAAGTTATCTAATGCTACTCGTCCATATAACAATCCAACACGATGGTTTTACTTCGCTGTGTCCGTTCGAAGGTTTCCATGAAGATGTTAGCTATTACAGGCGATAGTGGTGACCCCATTGTCACACAACCATTCCTTTGTTTGTAAATGGTCGCATTCCACTGGATGTACGTTGACGTCAGTCTTGCAAGTTCTGTAAGATCTTCTTGTAGTTCTGCAGGTACATCTCTTTGTTTAGATTTTATCACGAAGCAGCGTTTTCAAGCATTTTGGCAAAAAACAAAATAAGTAATTTAAAATAATAAAATCTGGAGTAGGTGTACATATCATAAAAGTTATTTTAGCAAAACAGTTGGGTCTCGGAAAGTAGAAGTAATATCTACAAGTTTTAAAGCAGAGCAAATTTTACAGTTCAAAGCCTCGAACATCTTATAGAGTTGTCAACTTTTTACTACCGAAGTATGCCTGCCGTCATTATTTTTACCAACGGAAAAGAAAATATAAATACTTAGTGCACAATGTAAGCGCGGACCATTTGATATTTTCGCGGTAGGTACTTACTTTGCAGGAAAATCCTTTCAGCGACCGTACAACACGAAACCGGCTTTTATTTGTCTGTATTACAGCAACGCATAAACGAAACGAGAACTTCTGCTACCTCTCAACTCTGCCTGGGCAGATACTACTGAAATAAAAGTTTCGGGTAGAGAGAACATAAAGACAGTTTTTTAGGACTCACTTCTCCGAGGCAACACATTTTATTGTTACTATCCGAAGCAATGAAGTGGAAAAGAGAAATGTGGATTGTTGCTATATAAAATTTCCGTTTTACCTTCTCCGGTTATAGTTTGAATGAAGATAGTTTGGAATTGGATGATTGTGAAGGGAACGTGTCGACATTTATTCTCTAGTACAAATTCCTACGGATTGGGAATACAGAAGCGGAGGGTAACTTGATGTGCCAATGTTATTAGATTTTAATATACATAGCTCGAACCTAAAAAACAAATAAAGCATGCGGTTTTATATTGCTGTGTTTGGAGAAACTTTCAGGTATTCATGAAAAATTTAAAATATTGAATGTTGTAAATTATCTGCCACGACAAGGGATACGTGCTCTTTGTTTTTTTTTCTCTGCAACGCTGCAATACTGAGAGCAAATAATAGATTACTATGACAGTTGTGCTCACAACAGTCACAAACTGCAAGCTAAAGCCGAAGAGGTAGTTACTTTATATCTTCAACAAATTGATTAATAACTCATTGTAGTTGCGTAACAGACCTAAAACTAGCTTTTACGGGATTGGGATTGCATAAAACTACTTTGCGGCTCACTGTTAAGGGAGTTGGAGTAGAATAAGCTGTACGAAACATCTTTAAACTGCCGTTAGTTTCTTGGAGAATAGAAGGAAATAAAGAAGATTCCATAAAAAACTTTTAATGGGGTTAGTACTGGAGAGAAGTATAATGCTAAGACAAGAACACTGTAACCATTCCTGGAATTTCTAGCAGTAGAACCCAAAATGTGCAATAGAATGAGTGTATGGCAGATTGGCTAGCTTGGGGCCTGAATCTAATTCATTCCAACTTATCCAATCAGAAGGCTTATCATTTGTTGGTGGTCTTTCAGATATTCTTTTACAGAATTGATGCCGAAGTCATACGAAGAAAAAAGTTGATTCATTGGTCTGCATGCTATCTATGAAAGCTTTGTTTGCTCTTGCTTCCTTAGTACCGTCTGCATTGGTTACTTCTGTAATCTCTGAGCATTGAGCTCTTGAGCATATTTGGTATATTAACTACAACATCTGTGTTATTTTGATTCAAGTTGTCAGGTTTCTGTAGTAATGTGACAGCTATCCCATGCTAAGAGATATTGAAATGAAAATTCTCCAAAGATAGTGCCAAGGGAGGGGGTAAATATGTACAAACCTAAGGTCGCTTTTGATTTCTGTAGCCACGCACTTTTTTTTATTCACGTTTTATTGTTTTGCAATTGCCAGCTTCGTTTGTCCAATTGATTAGGCCCAAGTTCAATTGGAACTCATGGATTTTGTGTTTATGTAAATGTGTAATTGTAAGCGCAGTTTGTTGCCTAGGCTTGGTATAAAACAATATGGGACAATCTTAGTATCACATAGAAATTTCAATCTGATTGGAAATGATGGCGACAAAGTAGAAAAGTTTGTAAAGGTTTGGTTCCACAATGCGTCAATGTGTCATTGGAAGCGTACTGGCGATGTTAAATCGGTACTTTAATAGTGTTTTCGTTGAACACAATATGGAACCATTGAACATTAGATCAATGAGATCTTCTAGTATAGGAGTACGTAACGCTTCTTTCATTTCATTGGATCTTTGCGGTAGTAGGAAAAGAAAGTTTTGTTTTTCTAAAATGTTCATGCACTCGTCTCAAATTTGTATTAATTCTACTAGAATTTCTTTATAAATGGCTTCAACTGTACTAACCGTACTAACCTGTATGTACTACCGGCCTAAACTAATTTTGTTCAAGTTAAAATATGCTTTCAGTTCTCCAAAACTTTCTTCTGTTATGTAATTCAAAGTTACAATTTTGATTAATTTTGTGGTAAATTTAGAAGATGTATTTTTTGGTATGGTGTTGCATGACAAAGAAGTTACTAAAATTTCATTGGCAAACCTATTCGTAATCAATAGCAGAATGACTTTTTTAACTACTGACCTAATAATTTTGTACTTTACCCATTAATGTGCGATCTGAGAGATCCCTCACTGTTTTGTCTGCATTTATTATTAAAAGGCACATCAATAGGCCCATTTTTATTATATTATGACAATAAATCATAATTCAAATAAGTAGGTAATTAAAAACATTCTTTACATACTTCCCGAGAACATTCTAAACAAACCGAAGGATGGCACTACCATAAGAAGTTTTCCTCTTTTTAGCTGGGGGGCATGTTTTGCAAGTAAGACGTTTTTCCATTTTACGACTTTCAAGTAGACATTCTCTGTTTCAACTTATTCTCAAAATTAGACTTATGGAAGAGGTACACGTGGGTTTTGCAGAAGCCTCTCCATTTCTGGCCTAACAAGTTGCCTAGCTATTTCTTGCAGAAAATGTAGTCTTGTCATTAGTGGATTGTTTCTATATAAAAAATATTAATCAACATCGAGGGCCTTTTCCATGGCGTCCACATGTGAGATATCTGGGGCTGACGCTGGATACGAGGCTGATCTTCCGTCAGCATTTTACAGAGACCATCTCCAAATTTCTTCGCGCGAGGTCTGTTCTCTACCCGCTCCTAAGTTATAGAATGCCCCTGAGCCTAAACATCAAAATTTTGATCTACACTATGTTTCTCCGGCCGATACTTACCTATGGTGCCCTTACCTGGTCCAGTGCCAGCAAAGGGCAGATTCGTCGACTTAATACCGTCCAGAACAGGGTGCTCCGAATGATAACCGGGGCACTCTGGTACATGACAAACGCCCAGATCCATAGAGATTTGGAAGTTCCAGTCCTCTGCGACTACTCCCTGGCACTGGCCAGAAGAACCCTAGAGAGGGCATCCCGGTCGGAGAACCCGCTCATTGAGCACTTCGGAGAGCTGGATCCGGACAGACCCCCGCCACCTGATTCAACTCGTCGGTTATTTGAACACGCCTGAACTCCAAGCCTGAAGGCCACACTCAGGAAGCTACTACCCTCCACATTCCGAGCTGCTTGAAGCGCTCAAAAATCTTAGAGACAAAAAGGTTCAAGGACCCATTCGGCCCAACCTTACGTAAACCGAAGATCTCAGAGTTCGATCGAGGCAAACCAGTTGTCTGCAGTCAAATTTCGATTTCTGTTGTATTGGTTTCGACAGGCGTGTAACAGACTGAGCAGGTTTGGCAAAGTTCTTTTCATTATCTGTTAGAGTCACTCCATCAAAATTTTGCCCTTGTAAATGTGAGCATTGAGCAGATAGTAATTTCGCGAATCTGTGAGTGCCAATATCGTTAACCTATATTTGGCCGACTTGTTTGGTATATACATACATTCTGAATGTACAGAGCCCGCGAAAACCTACTAACATTTCGTCAATAGTTGCACATGTGCCTATGGTATATACTTTTTGACAATTTCTAATAAATGTGTCAAACACGAACGAAATTGGTGCAGCTGGTTGCGCTCTGTTCTAGTATCGGGATCATCAAATCTCAATGCGCTAAGAAAGAAGGCCGCTACCTGTACCATCGGTAGCAAATATAGCATCAATATGTTTATGGTTTGATTTGTATGCTGCTGTATAAAACAGTAGTCCTATAAAGGCTTTCAGTTCTATAGGATCAAGATCTCGCAATTCGCTCCTTGAAGTGTTTGAACATTTCTGTTTCTCCTTGCTAATTCTTACATTAGTCCAAGGCAAAATCTTTTGCAATATTTTGCCATTAATTAGAAATCTTTATACTTCTTTCGGAGCTAATTCTTGAGTATGACGGAGAGGTCCTTTTAAACTAGGCAAATGGATAACTATGTTTGAATTTAGCGTTCTTCCGCGGGCGATTGCTGGTTCAGAAGGCCATCCATATTTGTTTTTTCTACAAAAATATTTTACGTCCTGGTTACTGTTGGGCCTATTGTCACTATCATTTTCAAAATTAGATAAGGAGCTTTCTACCTCATCTTCAACCTCACTTGTATTTCCATTAATAACAGAATTACGATCGTGCTCACTAATCTCGTCATCACTTTTCTCAGAGTCCATGTCACTACAACAACTCTCCACTTCATTATATCACTCCATGGCAATTTTTTCAAAGTCATCATCTAACACAGAAATTTACTGATACGCGGTCTCTCAGACCGTAAACTGCACAAGCGCACAGTTGACGACAATTAACAAAACGATAAGCACAACTACAACCCTCTGCCTTCTGTAAATTAATGGAAGAACGTTTAGTTGTACATACCTAAATCATGTTTTTTGGACAGCCTATATTATTCAGGCTTCCAAAGAGATCCAAAGAGTAAAAAGTTAAAAAAAGGTAATAATATTGGATTTAAATTAACAGAAAGAGATTGCTTCCCATTCAACATTATTTGAAAAATATAAATAATAGACATACATACATATATCTAACTGGTGCGGCGGCCAATAGAATACAAGAATACCACTCTAAATTTTTAAATTGATACAATTTTCATATAGGTAGCTATTTTATCTTCACGTACAGCTAACTCTAATTAGCCGTATCAATTATTGATTTATGGTTTTGTTCAATACCGTGAATTTTAAAAACGTTGCATTAAAACGTTCTGTCTAACTTAAACATAAAGTCATCTTTTTATTCGTTAATAAATTACCATTTTTATTGTACCGTTCCAATATGCTTTAAGAAAAGTGAAATATCTTTCACGGTTATTACAATTTGCATGAGATATCAATTTAGGTAATATATAATTCATGCATTTTCAAGAGCTCCATGTAAGTTCGGTAACATAGGCACCGAGGTGATTTTACAAAGAAAATTGAAAACTTAGTAGACTTTATATTGTCTGTGTAGCGCGCAGGCACCATAACTTGTTTTCTACTCCTTGGAGACGGCACGCTTGGTAGGACCAACATATTACGGGAGAAACTTTTGCACTAATTTATTGTCTTAAGTTCAATAATTTGATTCGATGCATTTAGTCGGACGTAGTTCCTGCAAATATAGGTATATGAGTTACAGTTCGTAGAAGAAAGTCGAACTTGTCGCCCAAGGAAGTTTCCTATTGGTAACAATGGTATTATTTGTTATTACGATTACTTGAATATAGTTATTCAGCGTTTAATGGAACTTGCTACTAGTTTTATTATACTGACAAATTGAGGATTTACGAGGAATTATACATGATTTATTTCGGTGATATTCTATTCCTATTGATACCATGTTAGGCAATCGAGATAATTTGGCCAATCATAGCAAAAGTTAAGATTAGCATTTTCAAAGATTTTCAACTGAAGATGGCTGAGTACCTTTGATGACCATGAAAGAGACCATGCTTACTACGATATATTTTCCACAAATAGATGAACATACTACTCAATAAAGATTTGAGGCTTACTCCACTTCTGTATTGAACCACCTGATATCAAAAAGTATCCACATTCAGCATTGAAGGCCCAATTTCCTAGCGAAATTGCCCATAATTAAGAAAATTAAAAGAAATTGTTGCTCTATACGTTTCTGCCACAACGTACCTGATAATTTTCAAAGCACTCTCGGTGGATTGTTTCTAATTTACACGGTTGGTAATCAGTGACCGACTAATCTAAAATTGACTTAACTCAAGCAGACGTCTAGGAGTTTCCTGAGGCCCATAGCCATCAATGAGATTTACCGATTTACCTGGCCTTGATGATCTATTCCAGGAGTACTTAAAAACCGGCAGACTTAGCTAAGAAGTCGCTATTGGACTTCTACAATGACATTCTGCTAAACGGCGACATCTCCAATGATTTAAAAAAATCCAGAATACTCGCTTTCCTCAAACCAGGAAAACAAGCAGAAAACCCGCTGCAGACCCATCGCATTTCTGATCAAGGACATGCTCAGAACAGCTTTAACTTACTCCGTTGCAATATTGTGCTCCAGTATGGTATAAGTTCCCAAACCAACGAGATAGATGTTTAACAATGAAAGTCATAACAGGCACGTTGACATCCACACCTACAATATGGCTGCCGATCCTTCCCAATCGCTGTCTCTGTTCCACCAGAGCAATGAGATCGACTCCTACTGCGGCGTTAGAGGTTATCCAAAGCCTGTTACCGCTACGTAACTACATTCAAGGAACTGCAAAGTCCACATCATACAGAATGATGTATAAAAAATCACCGATAAGTAGATCGCACGATGCAGAACATCAAAAACTAATGAATGAACTTAAGGAGGCACTCCTTACTAGGGCGTAAGGTGATGCCATGGTTCAGAAATTCAACTTGGATAGGAAATACCAGCCTAAAATACCAGATAAGAAGGACTGGGAGAAAGGCCCTCTAGCAAGAGCGGACTCAAACTGGTATACAGACGACGGAATATGGTGTGAAAGCCTAGGAAAGCCCTTTCGATAAGCTTAAGCAAGGACACAATGATCTTTCAACCTGATGTAGCGGCAATTCACCATTGCAGAGAAGTAGAAAGATGGACCGAACCCGGTAAAAGCTTTGCTATCTTCTCAGTCAGCCAAGCAACACTTAAAACGATTAGTTCAGCACGTGTTGATTCCAAACTGGCTTAGAATTCCGTAAATGCCCGAAAGGCGATGGCCTCCCAAAAAAAAAAACTAAATTTGCCCTGGGTTTTCAGCCACAAGGGCGTGAAGGGAAATGATGCGGCAGACGATCTTGCCAGACTAGGTTTATCGAGGCAATTCGTCGAGGCTGACTTCGGCACCACCAAATCACAAATCAGGAAGTGCCAGTGGATACATGACAAGTCCATGGAATGGTGGCAAATATAACCAGGCAAAAGACAAGCAAAAGAACAGTTCACTACAGTTTGAGTTCACTAGAGAATTGTTGGAAGATGGGAAGATGCTATCTGTAGATTCTGTAAGGAGGAAGAAGAAGCCCCAGTCCATGTGCTGTGCCAACGGTGGGCGCAAAGAATCCCACAGCGCACAACTACATTAAGGACCCCTCTCAAAGACTTTAAGTTTCATAAAGAGGGTAAAATTAGAGAGCACTATCGAGGATTAATCGGGACCACAATAGACTTAGAAGGTCGCCGTGAAAGAGGCCTGTGGTACTGCGCCTAATCTAATCTTATGCTATCCCAGTTCTATTTTAGGTGTGAGTCTAAAGCATCGAAAATTAAATCATATAATCGTGCATATTTGGACATACTTTTTTCTCCAGCATTTCATTAACGGCAGTGTAAAACGATCAGAAGCTTAATCAACTAATACGGAAGTTTGAACACCAAAGTAGTATATAAAGCGAAATGAACGCTGCTCAAATTAGCACGGTAAATCATATTAGTAATTCTCGCCACTACGTCGAAGATAAACCAATTGTTGTAGGTAATTTAATTGTTCATATTCCGACAACATAAACGTGGCGGAGTTTCGTATTTACGCCAGATGAGGTGGGAGAAGGAATGGAAATTCTCAATCAAGGAGCAATTTAAACTAATTTTCCACAATCACAATCGAGCGCAGTTTCCTGTGAGCGATTATGAAGCGAGTCACGTGCCATTGCTACACCACCGCCGCCACTCCCACAGTCAACTGCTTCCGTTTCCCTCTAACCTAAACGGTCATTCGTCGTTTATCTGTTGTCGCGTTTTTCAGATAGCACCATCTTTATTTCTGCGATTGTGCTGTAATGGTGGTGTCTTCTAGTAGTAGTCGACAACGGCGCGACCACCGTCTTCTTATTTAGGGGTTAATTAATATTTGTTCTCGCTAATTAGACTTGCGCAAATAAAAATATAATTTATGGTAATTGGAGATTCGTAATTAACGAGAAGTGCGGTGGACGCTTCGAAACTAGAACAGAAAAAACGGAAAAGAAATATTCAATTTAAATTTGCGTAATTACTGCGAGAATGTTCGTTAACATTTCGACGATTCGAATGTTTAGCTCGCATTTTTCGAATTATGCGCGGTTTACAAGGCGGAAAATTGTTTGTGTTTCGGAGCTATGGATTACCTGTTGATATCGAATCTGTTGTATTTATCTTAAGCACATCAGACACGAGGATGTATGGTTTATCACTTTTGGGGATTTTAGCAAAAGTTTACTGACTGAGAAGTACTTAGTACTATCATAAATAGTGTTACTTCAATTTCTAGTTTTCAGAAATGTTTTTATATCAATTATTATGCCTTAAGAGAGCACCTCAGATGTACTAGACATGAATTTATTGCAGTACGTATGTACGTTCTGGAAAATTGGAAAATGAACAAGCCCATCTTGAACATGTGGAGAAACATTTCGTAACCTCCTCGTGTCTTACAAGATTAACTGAGGGCATTCCTTCATCGCTCTCTTGATTAGCAACATGTTCATGTTCTGTATCAGAAATGACTTCAATTATTTCTTCTTCAGTTAGCAAGGTACCATCATCATTTTCCTCTTTTACCCATTCCTGTATATCCAGATCTGACACAGTTTCGCCGATTTTGACAAACATTTCCTTGATTTCAGTCAACTCATTCCTAACCTTCATTTAATTAGATGGAAGGAATGTACTTAATGGGAAAACATCTTCATCAAGGTCAAACCAAACAGGTTTCCAGGATTTTTTCAATAGTTCTGGCCATTCTTCGCCGAGAAAAGGTATCACGTCTTTTAAATTTACTGTCTTTAATATCTGTGGTGGCGTTACTGAAACCTGGCAAGGAATCGACTGACCCTAAGAACTCCATGCCCGTGTCCCTTCTGTGCCAACTCTTCAAACTGCTGAAAAGATTGATTCTAAACCGAACAGCGGAGATTTTGGATGCCAAGATTACCGAACAGCAGGCCGGCTTTCGTTCAGGGAAATCATGCTGCAGCCAAATTCTCAACCTAACTCAGCACATAGAGGATGGTTTTGAGAGAAGGAAGATCACTGTGTGAGTGACGTTCATAGATCTGACAGCCGCTTATGACTGTCAACCATAGGACGCTGTTAAGAAAGCTTTATGAGACAACAAAAGACTATAGGCTCACTATGGTCATCGGTCTATTCCTCCAGAACAGGAGATTTTATGTCTCACTCCAAAACAAGAATAGCAGATAGAGGACCCAAAGGAATGGACTGCCGCAAGGTAGTGTCCTGTCTCCACTCTTGTACAACGTGTACACGAACGACCAGTCGATTCCTGACAATATAAGGCAATTCATCTATGCCGAAGATACAGCTGTGGCAGCCTAAGGCATCGATATTACCGAGGTGGAGGAGAAGTTGGAGGCCGCCCTAGAAGAACTGGCAACCTATTACCAGAAAAATCACCTAAAGCCGAATCCCAGCAGGACCCAGGCCTGCGCCTTCCACCTGAAAAACAAAGATGCACGACGGGAGCTCGAGATACCTGGGCATGACCCTGGACCGTACTCTGTCCTTCAGACAACACTGCATCAATACTAAAGGCAAGGTTAGTGCGTGTAATAACATATTACGAAAATTCACAGGCACAGCATGGGGAGCTCAACCAGAAACGCTCAGGAGCTCGGCTTTGGCGCTCTGTGTGTCCACTGCGGAATACGCCGCCCCTGGTTTGGGCAACTTCAGCTCACGCGAAACATGTGGACGTCGCTATCAACGAGACAGCAAGAATCGTGACAGGCTGCCTAAAGCCAACTCCAGTTAGTAGTTTGTACCCACTTATTGGCGTGGCACCCCCATCCCGAAATCGGCTAAGGACGGGAGTGGCAAGGTGCAAGACAAATCTGTTGAAGTGGGGAATGTCTGGACGACGATGTGATGTGTTCGTGTGGCCAGCTCCAGGATATGAGTCACCTACTGGTCTGCCCAGGAAGAAGGAGTGCACGCACGAAGATTTAATTTTATATAACGACAAGGGTATTGCAGCCGCTGTTTTTTGGAAAGATGTCGTATGAACCGGACACGGAAAGTAAAGTAAGTATCTGTGCAATATCGTCATTAGATTCAACAATATGCGAAAGAAGTTTCTTGGGATAATTAAGTTTAATAGCCTGTGTTAATCCATGGGCTGCAGAATCGGTGTACAATTTGGAGGAAGATACGTGGCAAAAATTTGTTTATCTTCATTTACTAATTCTGAAGCATCGGGACGATCAGGAGCATTATCTAAAATTAACACAGTTTTCTTGCGTAATCCTAATTCCACCATTTTTCTTTCTACTGACGGCACAAAGTGAGAATGAAACCAGTCTTGTTATCCAAGCTTTTTTTGTTCCTTCATAAATAACTGATAATTGTTACAAAAAGCAAGTGGGTTTTTTGCCTTTCCCAAAACGAATAATGCTAGTTTGTTACTTCCTGATGCGTTTGCACATGGCATGTAAGTTATCTTCTCCTTACTTAATTTTCTTCCTGCTGCCGATGATTCACATTTCCTAACCAACGTTTTCTTTGGCAATACCTTCCAATGAAGCCCACTTTTGTGCGCGTTGTAGATTTGGTGAGAATTTAGTCCTAATTTTTGAACTATTTTTAAAAGTTTTAATCTAAACGGTTCCACTGCGCTAAAATCACTAGACAGCTTTTCGCCCGAGACACTTAATTGGCGGATTCCATATTTCTTTTTGAACTTCTGTAGCCACCCACCACTCGCGTTAAAGTCTTTAGCATTTAGCTTCAAAGAAAAAAAATTGGCTCAGAGTTTTTCTTTCCCAGAGCTCGTTTTCAGAAGTAGATGCAACAAAATTAACAATTCTGTTCTTATTTTTCTTAATGCCTGTAATCGTAGATTTTTCGACTTCATAAATCTTGGATAAAATACGTTAAACCGAATTTTGTGTGAATTAAAGAGTTTTATTCGAAATGGGAATTCGTCAAGCCGGATTAGTGGATATTCGGATTAACAAGTTCTGATTAAAGAGTCTATACTGTATACATATAGTTTTTCTTGCTTTTCAATTTATTTATTCCTGAACTTTGTTTTTTGTTGTATTGTATGCAGGTTTGTCAACTAAATGAAGTTTGAAATTGCATTGATATGTCATCTATACTATTTGTAAAACTCTATTTTTCCATTTTTCTACATTTTGTTTATTTTCTCCCACTTGCTGCACCAAGGAGTCAGCTGATACATATCCTATCGGACAGTCAGGCGACCCTAAAAACTCTAGCAGCCTATCAGATAACCTCAAAGCTAGCTTGTGACTGCCTGGAAAACCTAAAAACTCTGGCAAAACACAACAGTCACTTTGGTGTGGGTGCCGGGGCATAAGGGCATACCAGGCAATGAAGTCGCAAATAAGCTCGCAAGAAGAGGCTCTGCAACTCAATTCACTGGACCGCAACCGGGTCTGGCGATACCTAAGACTGCAATACGTGGTGCAGTAACTGAGTGGATTACAAAAACACACCAGGTACACTGGAACAACGTTGAAAGGCAGTTACACAACAAACGGATGATGAGGCAGCCATTCCAGCAGTTAGCAGCGGATGTGCTGGCTCTTAACCAAGTACCTACAGCTTAGAACAGTGACGAGCTTGTTAACAGGACACGGCTGTCTAAGGGAATATATGCATAGAATCGGAATTTTTAAAGATGAACCTATCTACAGATTATGCAATGAGGAGGAGGAAACAGCCTACCACATTGTATTTGAATGCGCTGCATTGGTACAACGGAGACAGTCGCTTTTGGAACAAACTAACCAAAAAACAGGTCTACCGGAAAGAGATTTACCATACAGGCTATTAAACCTAGTAAAGGGGATAAACCTGTTTTTGTAAAGAAATTCACTGGGTACAGAATAATATAATAGGCCTTAGGCCGCGGTGTTAAGGGGATGACGCGAAACCTGATCCGTACCAAGTGTGCTAATCAATCAATCCCACTTGCTGTAGTTTTGAAAAACGTGATGAAAGTTTGTTCAAAATATCTCATTGTTCGACAATAACCTTAGATCTTTCTCAACTTCCTCCATATTAAACCATAGGAGGGGCGGGGGAGCGGGTAGAGGGTTTGATAAAATGGGTTACGATGAACCGAAATTAGCAAAAAATACAGGTTGGCTTACAATTATGTAGTTGGTTTGGGAGCTATAGACCGATGTCCGTTCACCTAACAACCCTGTATATTTACACTACTATGTCCAAACCTGAAGGTCCTAATAATATTATCATCTCAAATCCGGGAAGCAATAAACATATTTTCGTAATTGAAGATAGGTACAAGAAAGAATGTATAATCCGGTTGTGGCATGAGCTTATATCTCATTTCCGCCTATATATCTGATATTATCGAATGGTGCATCATTATCACTAATAAAATTATTTATTAGTTATTAAAAGGGTTGTTATAGGTTTGTATGTTAATAAAACTGTTACAGTGGAGCATAAAACTTTATCTTGATGCTACTATTACGGGCGTTTACAAGATCGTGAAAATTTTTCATACCATTATACGAATGTCAAATCTCTGCGTAATTCTGTTCGTTACAGAAAAATGCTCGCCAAATGAAGGCTAACTTAGAGATTTTCCCCAAAATCTGTTCTCTCATTAGGTCGTTAAATATTTTTTGCGCCACTTCCGCCTCTCGAGGGCAGTAAACGTATAAGAAATTAAAACGTGTCACGTTTCCTTTCCGCCGGTAACCTTTACGCTTCCTTTGCGGCGACCCCACAAAAAAGTATATAAATCTATCTCACTTTAATAACATTTAATTGGTACCCGGGAACTGGCCGAATCCATTATCGATATTTTAACCCGCGGCTTCGTTGCGGCAAAAAACTGCATCACTCCAG